>PVJA010000428.1:0-119406 GCA_004027025.1 Myocastor coypus
GGACAATATGCAGTATGTCAACTTTCAAAGAAAAAAAGGGGGAAAAGAAAAAAAAAAAGTAATGTGGATTTAGAAAGGTTAATGTTTAGTTGTTTGATCAATCTTATATACCTATATGTATTAATCTAAACTGATCCGATGATGAAAATATGTAATATAACCATTGTTAAATTTAAACAATAAAAGAATTGAAAAAAAAAATAAAATTTCCTCAGCTTTCTCCAACCTAAAAAAAAAAAAAAAAAAAAAAAAACAGTGCTCTAGGCTATTTACTGCCTTTGTGTTCTGTCTTTTGCTGACATCACTTTCTGTCCTTATACCAACTCCTGACTGGTGCTCAGACTTCAGATTCTAATTTAACAGTTCCTCCTCTAATAGCCCTCTTTTATCTTCCAGCTCAGACCAGATTCCTCTACAATGAGCTCTCAAAGAATCTGTTTAAATACATAACATCTCTTCTGACTTTGATTATCACATCAAAAGACAAAGCACAGTATCTGACATACTTCTCAGACCTTTCACTTTAGTGCGGTACCAGGCATGAACTAGGTGCTTGGGAACTCGTGCTAAATGAATGCTAAAATATTATAAAAACATTTTATCAAAAACTGAAGGGATTATTTCACTGTGGCATCTCATAAACTATAAAACTATTGGAAAATATCAGTAATCACCTTAGATTTCCAGACAAATCAGAAATGGGAAAATAATATAACTAGTCAATCTAGGAAATACTTACAATTTTATCACAGAATAAAATATTTTAAAAATAAGAGAACAGCTTATCCTATGTTTTAGCTTTCAGTCATTGTAGCAAAATACTTGGGGTAAGCCAATTTATAAGAAGTAATTTGGGCTCCTGGATTCAGAACTTTAGTCATGGCTGTTCAGTTCCAGCCCTTTGGCCTGTGGTGAGACACAACCTAATACCAGGGAGAGCCTGGCTCAGGAAAGCTGCTAACCTCACTGGCCAAAAAGCAAGCAGGCAAACAACAAAAGAAAACCAAGAAAAGAAGGGCCTTCAATAACCCCTTCAAGGGAACACCCTCACTGATCTAGCATCCATCCTCTATGCTGTGTACATCCCAGTACTGCCACATAAGACTGATGACCAAGACTTCAAAACATGATCTTTGGGGACATGTAGATCTATGCCACGAAAACGTAATAAATACAATGGAATAAATGAGCTTGTACTGAAGGCCAGCATCACTCACCACTGCAGCCTAGAATTACACATATTTCCACAGTTAGCATTTCTTAAAGTTACAGCTGCTCTTCCTGCAAAACCACAGATGACAGCTCCATAAGACACTGACAGATACAGCTGAAACTCATATTCTTGCTTTTGCAGCCTTTTCTCTTTTATTAGCTAACAAAACAAAACATAATCATAACTCTGAATAAGGATGAGCCAAAAAGGGTCAGAAACCAATCATGCACTGTCAATTATTATTAAAATATATTCTTATGAGCAGCAAAAGGAGAGCCTAAAGTTAAGTTCCTGCAGACACATCTGTGCTAACCAAGTAGAACTCATTTCCACTGTGATGACTGAAAATAAAGCCCACTCAGGGGTTATGATTTTCATAACCTGCAAGAACGAGCTTGAAACCAAAGCTACTATATTATGGTTCATGCATCTGCTACTCACTGTAAAAATTACTGTCCTAGGTAATTAAACAGACTTGATCAAAAGAGCAGCACAATCTCTATTAAAAATGAAATCAGTACACATTTTCAGGGAGAAGATAAGCTGAACTCAACACATGCTGCCTCATGGGAATAGCTGATTTCACAGAGTCTCTACTCTATTCAATTTAGTTCAGCCAATGCTTGGTACATGGTACAATGTGATAGCACTAAAATAAGGGCTAAAGAGACACATGAAGTTTTAATAATACATGAGCTCCTACTATCAAGAAACTCAGAAAGCAGCAAGCTAAGAGCAAACTACTACCATACAAAAAGGCTTGTAACACCACAGTATAAGAGACTTGGGATGATAAGCCAGAAAGAGGTGGTATTGTGGAAGTCCTAAGGGACTACACTGCTACCACGGTGAGGACCTTGGAAAGGCTGAATAAAAGGAATGCAAAGGGAGAGTTTCAGATCCTAATGAATAGGATCTTAAGTGGAATCTGCTCTTAAACGATCAAAAGAATTGACTATTGAAAATATAATCTTACTGTGTTAAGAAAAACTGCAGAAGCAAAAGAAGGTAGTAGAGAACCTATCTAAGGGCTTCCTGAAACTATCAAGGAGAAATTATGTTGTTGAAGGGGAAGAATATTGAGTATTACACGATACAGAAATCTGAAAAAAAGGATAAAAATGACTAGAATTTGTATAACAAATAGAGATGGAACACAGAATGAAAGTGCAGTGTTATCAATGTAATTCCACAAAGAACAGAATTTCTTAAACAATTTCTGCGCACTGCACCCACAAGAGAATCAGACACAACACACAAAAGACCTTTCCAGTTCTGCTACTGGACGAGGACACAAAATGTTAAAAGTCATTCAATTTCACTACTAAAAGGAGAAAATTCACATAGCTTCCTTCTTCCACTGATATAATCTGCTAAGACAACTAGATCTAGACAGAATTAACAATAATTTTCATTCCCATCCACCCCCCCAAAAAAAATCTTAGATTGCTAAAAATAAAAGGCAATTCCCTTCGCACTACCGATGCTGCTGATGAAAGCACTGTCCTCTAAGCATTCGGAATCAAGCCTCTGACTATCGCTTAACCATCCGCGTCACTGTTAGTCACACTTTTCAGAAAGGAATAGGTATCATGAGAGGTGAATGACTCATCTCAAAGACTGGAACTAATGTCACTAGAGCTGAAATTCAATGCAAAGTCACCTAACTTCAGACACATGCTCTTTCCACTAAGCATCTTGCCTCTAAAACTTGCCATCAGGAACCCTTCTGCTCCAATAATACTTCTGTGCGCTTTGTTGAGTCTTTTAAAATTTATGTGTGCATGTTCATTCCGAAATCAGTCAGCTCCTATTAGGTGCTAAATATTAATGATAACCTTTCATTAGTATATCCAAGGGTCACATAGTAAGCATGGTGTGGTGTATTAGGAGCTGTATTACATTTAAATTATTATAGGAACTGGGAAGATAGCTCAGTGGCTTTAGTATGGCTGTCTGGCAAGCACAAGGTCCTGAGTTCAATTCCCAGTTCAAAAACATATCAAACTGTTTATCAGAATGGATGGCATAATCATATCACTTTTGCACACTTCTCTCGCAGTTTCTGGTAAGCATGAAGTATGATTAAAAATATAGTGAATGTTCAAATCTAAAAAACATTATAGTTCTTTACATTTCTAAAGAGATTCCTTGTATAAGGGACAGTTCATTATTTTTTTTCCTAATTCATGGATTTTCTTTTCATTATGTTGGTGATTCCCTTTGATACTGGAAAAATTTTCAGTAAGTTGAGATAGAGTTGTTGATTTTCTGAAGTATTTCCTGTGCAGTTGGGTTTCTGGTTATGAATTCTCTGCCTACCTCTATGTCTTCAAGATTTCTACTTTCATTCTCTTCCAGTAGGTTTAGTGTTTCTATTTTAATATTTAGGTCTTTCAACTCTTTTGACTTTGGTTTAGTGTATGGTGTGAGATATGGGTCTAGCTTTTAGTCTTCAGTATGTACAAAGCCAGCTTTCCAGCACCATTTATTAAAGAGGCTACCTATCTTTCAGGGAATATGTCTGGCCCCTTTGTCAAACATAAGGTAACTGAGTATGTTTGCAGTTGTGTCTACATCTTCTAATCTATTTCACTGACCCTAACACTTCAAAAACCCTATCCAAAACAAGGCATTGGAGATGAATATAAACTCAGATTAAAAAAATACAAATAATAAATAAATTTTTAAAATGTTCAACATCATTGGCCAAGAAATGCAAATTAAAACAATACCAAAATACCACCTCACTCTAGAAGGAATGCCTGTGATCAAAACATCAATTAATAACAAATGCTTGTGGTGCTGTGGAGAAAAAGGAACCTATCTCAGTGACTCTTCTCTCCTTGCTGAGACAAACACCCGACACTCAAAATGAGGGAAGGAAAGGTTTATTTAGTTCACAGTTACTGGAGGTTTCAGTCCACATTCAACTGGCTCCAAAGCAGACTGGCACACAGCAGAGGGCAAACTTCCATGGCAGCGGGCAGAGAGCAAGAGCACTGGGCAGAGAGCTTGCAGCTGCTCAAGCAGCTCACTTCTCTTCCTACCTTACACTGAAATGTAAATCACCTGTCCCAGGGGAGAGGCAGCACCCATTTCCACAATAATCAATTACAAATTCCAAAAGCCACCCCATGACTGCATGAGGCTTTGGGGAGACACGTATACATAAACTATAACATTCCGCCCCTGGACCCTCAAAGACTCACGCACATTCCTTTAAGCAAAAGACATTCCAGTCCCTATCTTAAAAGTTGCCAGTCCCAACCATTTCAGCATTGCTGAAAATTCCAAGTACCAAGTCTCTGTGAGCCTCTACACAAATGGAAATAAAACACACCCAACATTCAAAGGCCCAAGATATACGTTACCATTCCAAAAAGGTACAGAGAGCAGGATACCAAGCATTGGGACCAGCACAAGTCCAAAATCCAGAAGGGCCAATATTAAATCCTGTACATTCTTGTGGAACATCCAAACCAACCTGTGGCAAATTGTAAACTCCTTGCAGCTCCGCCCCTACGGTACTCACAGTGGTTGTAGCTCCTGTGGCTTCTCTCTGAGGCTGGCTTGGCTCCCTCTTTGTATAATCCATGTTCCTGGTTTTTCCAAACTTCCAGGGTTTCCACTGAACAGGCTTCTCACTCACAGCATTATACATTGCCCTCTCAGGGGCACACTGCCTGGCCTCCCAGGCCTTCTGCAATCTAGGTGGAAGCCTTCTTAACCTCAAAATTCCTGCATTCTTGAAGCACCTAAAACAACTGCCCCGTGGGTGACGCCAAGGTCTGCCACCAGCTGGAGCGGTAGCCAAGCTTTCTTCTCTCTTGGCTGTAGGGGTTGAGTGCATGGATTGATGAGTACTCTGACCCTGATTCCAAGGAATAAATTCTCCCTGTCGGTTCCATTCTGGAACAAAGGGCTCAGTGGCTTTTGACTCAAGGCAAGGTCCCTGACCTTTGCAATTCTGAGGCTGCAAAGGGTAGAGCCTCGCCACCTCCTGTGATGCCCTCGGGCTATCTTTTCCATTCTCTGGTTCCTTCCCAGCAGTGGAGTTCCTCTCAGCTTTATCTGTGCAGTCCACAGCTTTACTGGTGCTTCCTTTCTGGCCAAACTCACATTCTGAATCCTCCTGCTGGGCTCCTTGCTCTTGATTTGCAACATAAATCTGGCTAAAAGTCCCCAATAGCAGCCATGTCACTGCCCTAATATTTGGGATCAAACCCAGAACCATCTTTTAGAAATTACTGTGTATATCTTGCTGAACCTAACATTATAGGAAGATGCAAAAGAAACTCAGTTTTTATCCTTTGTGTGACCTATTAATTGACAAAGCCATGCAAACATCTGAAAGCTAAAATAGGAAAACCAGATTTCTCAGGATGATGTATGTATGTATGTATGTATGTATGTATGTATGTATTTATTTTTTGTGGAACCAGGGATTGAACTCAGGACCTCACACTTGCCAGGCAGGACTATCTTCCCAGCCCCTGGAAAGCATATCTTGAATGTATTCAAGATAAATAAGCAGTATGTCTCTGTAATTCCAAGAAAAAATGGACAGACAAAAAACAAGGAAAACCACCACACAACTGCCACAGGACACACTGCTGCCACACCCCAAGAGAGGGTCACTGCCCGTGCGGCACACACGGTGCATCCTTCACTGCGCACATTCCCTGGCCCCTCACCCCAGCAAAGGCGCAGCCAACACACTCAATGACTGCACTGATGGCCAGAAGTACTCACAGCAAATGAAGGTTCATGTGAACAGTGTTTACCAAGCAGAAGGCTGAAGTTTAGGACAAACGTTTTCTTGTAATAAATCCCTCTTCTGTGATGGGTACCACCAAATAAATTATGGAAGAGCTGATGCAATGTCTAGCTGAAACATCCAAAGGACACCCAGGATTTGGAGGCAGATTTATCTATGTCCGCAGGCTACCGTCCACAGGCACTGACTGGGATCATTGCCAGAGCATCAGGCCCTGACTTCCGGTGGTCTAGGGTTTTTCTGAATAAGCAAGCACAAAGTACAGAGGCAGAATGGCTGTCAATTGGGAACTGGTGGATACAATGCGCATCACACCGACCAGCCATTTCTCAGACACAGAAGCAACTGGAACTCAGACAGGCACTATTACCTGGGCAATTAAGAAACTGAAGTACACTGTCTGCCACAGTCAGTTTTTGTTACATTCCCCTCCTTTTAATCTCCCTGACAAAGCTTTGCTGGGCATCTATACGTGGTCTTTTGAGATAAGGCCCAGCTAGATGCAGTGACATAGTGTGGACCCATTTGTTCTGTAACACTACTCCGGCAGGGGAGTGAGGCAGTCAGTGTGCTCTAGGGGGTGTCGAGTGTGTCTTGGAGACTCATCAAGTCTTGGTCCAGTCATTGTTTGACTTTTACAGTCTTGGACAACTGAACAGAGTTTATTACAGAAGAATGTATCTAGCAGACGGGCAGGGAAGCAAGAACTGGGATAAGCAGCCTAAAAAGACACAAAAAGCAAGGGGACGAGGTATGGAGCAGTCCTGGGGATGGTGTCTTCATGTTTTACTTACGTGGGCTTTGTCTCTACAAAGTGAGCCTCAGAGGAGCTGCCCAGGTCAATTTCTCATCAGGTCTAACACTGTTTTTCTGAAACTTGAGTGTTGGTGTCACAAAGGGTGAGTGCCCCTCAGAGAGACTATTGAGATATACACATCTGGCCAAGCCCCATCCAGGGGACACAGGTGAGACTGAGCTAAGGAGGGCGCAAGGCCTCTGTTGTGCCATATGTTGACTACCAGGGAAGCACAGGTGCGGGACCCATCAGCCACCATGAGCAGTACTTCCCCATCTCGCTGCCGCAGTGGCGCAGCCTGCTGCTTATGGGGTCCAGCTCACCAGCACGTTCATCCAGCCGTATCCGGAGTCCAAGAGCTGATCAAGCTCTTCTTCTGCTCAAGCTGAGCAGGACGGAGAGACTAACTGGATGCCGCCTGTGGGGGTGGCTCTCACTTGCATCAGGCAGACAGCGAGGAAGACAGATTGCTCCCTCCCCCCTCTGGAATCCAATGTGAGCCATCCCCGTGAGGAGCCAAGAGTCCTCCTCCTATCCTGAGGGGACTTGAGAAACCTTGAGGCCATATCTTCCCATCGGGACCTAGAGAGGGTCTTGTTCCATCCAAGGCCTGCGATCAAACAGGTCAACATGGCAGTCCACCCATCAGATGTAATGGCAAGCAGAAGTGCCAAAATATACTTGGGATTTGGAGGCAGATCTATTTATGTCTACAGATCAGGATCATTCCCAGAATATCAGGCCCTGATCTTTGGCGGTCTAAGACTTATACTGGATAAGCAAGCAGGAAGTACAGAGGCAGAACGGCTTGCCCACTGGGGACAGCAACTATCCCCTGGGCAACTAGGAAACTGATATACACTGGCTGGCAGGAGCACTTCCTGTTAAACTAGTGAACGTCACCTGTACACAGGAGGCCCCTTCCATAGAGATTCATTCCCAAAAACTATTCTCTCCTGGTTTTTCACCACTTTTGCTGATGTGTGTTCATTACTTGCATATTCTACTTAGGAATCCACTTAAATTTATTTTATTTCAAGGTTATTTTAGCTCTTAGTCTGATCTGAAAGGTATGTTGCTTATAGTCCCCATGTGTGATATGAAATTTTACATACAAGTAAACTTGTGCTTTCTTATTGCATGCAAAATGTCAACATTTACTTATAGCAGTATGCAGTATTTCTTTTTAGTTCTATTATTTTGGTATAATTAAGGACTGAGCTCTAAATTAATGTTAATTCTGTGATCTGAAGTCCGATGATACCAACTGATGCAGCATGCTCCTTCTCAAACTGGCCTACAAATCCCTCTGCAATTACTCCAGCTAGGCGTTTCGAGTCCTGAGTGTGCAGGTGTCTACTGACCCCTTCTCTTGTCACTATCTTTAAATTATGCTTCACAAACTATAATTCACTTCCATTTGTTTAAAAAACCCGTCCTTCATAAACACCAGTATCTGCCAGGATCCCTTACTAGGCCACTCAGTCCTGGAGTCTCTGACTCCATTAAAGCAGGACCTGAGATGTGCAGGTCTAACGATCCCCTCTTTTGGCTGCTGCTTCTTCTGGGGACCAGACCTTGAGAACTGCTGAGTTAAGGAAACACCTAGCGTGAGAGGGACGCAGCACTGCAGGGCCGGGCCAGCAGGGCAGGCTGGGATCCGAGCCCCAGCCCCTGCGTCTGCCTAGGCAGGAGGTTTAATCCCCTGAGCTAACTGCCGGCCCTCATTTTCTTCTTTTTAATGTGCCATTTTTTCTGGTTTATTTTGTTTGCACCCCATCTGACTGGAATCACGTGTTAGTTTCCCACATCATCAAGTGTCCCCAACAGACTTTTTAGGCCCTTGTTTATGCTAAACAAGGGTGAACTATTAAGGAAAATACACTTGAGGGAAACTCCTGAAACTTTTGAAAGCATTGTTCTCGATCATTTAATTTATTGAAAGGAGACAATGCTACTAAGATTCTTCATCTAGCAGCAGCCTTTTCTGTTTGCATACAGCTCTGGTTTTATTTGTTGTTCTGCTCTGTAACAGAAACATTTTTCAACATTAACTTCAGTTAGGGGTTGTGCTATTATTTCTTCATGTACAATGAAGCAAAAAGCAAAAAGGGGGCTTGCTCCTTACACCAGAGCTGAAGCAGTAGGAAAAGAAAGGCAAGGATGAAAACTCACAGACTGTGAAAAAACAGAATCATGGGACCGAGAGCTTTAGAAACCAGAACCCTGAAGAAAGCAACAGAAGGTAAACTTGAACAGATAACTCCAGAGGAATTGCCAGAAATAATCTCAGCAAACAGTAAGGGACATCTAGTTCTAACTCTGAGGGCTTCTTGGAGATGCCAGCGGCTTCCTTGGGGGCAAGGCTCACCTCTCCCCTTGTGCTCCTGCCTCCAGATGTCAGGCCGCAAGTCATCAGTGATTCCTCTGGCATCATCTCCTGTATCCTCCACTTTCTTGCTCCAGCTAATTCCTTTCCAGCAAATAACTGGCACTGGCACCTTTCCACTTTTACCCTCACGGCCTAGTTGCAGAAAAACCAACAGCAACCAGCAAACAACAAAACAGCATTTTTTGTTTTTAGGGTCTCACTACTGAGATCTTCCTGTTTGTACCTTCCAAGGGCTGGGATTACAGACGCGCACCACCACGCCCAGTATTGCTGGCTCAGCACGCTCCAGAGCGGGGCCAGCGCGGCACGAGGGGCCAGGAACCAAACCCTGGCCCCTGCGCTTCCTCTAAGCAAGCGCTGAATCTGCTGAGCTATACCGGCCCTCAAAACAGCATTTGGTAGCCACGCACTCCTGCTTGGGAGAGAGGGATCACTACCACCCTTCAGAAGAGTGCAGCACTGCCTCTCCAGCCAGCCCCACGTAACCTGTTTATTGACTCCCTTCTTGCTCTGACCATAGAGTCCACACTGCACAACTTCTCAGCCTGAAGTCAAGCGTAGCACAATGCACTTGAGTCACTGAAGATTAAACTTACTCTCAAAAGTAAATGTCATGATATATAGCACCCACACATTAAAACCAGAATTGCAGAGCCACATAATGAACTCAGGTCCTTGCGCTTGCCAGGCGAGTGCTTATTCTACTGAACTATCTCCCCAGCCCCCATTAATGTTTTGTTTTGTTTTGTTTTTTGAGACAAGGGTATAGCTCTGCAGTTTGGATTGCCTTTGGGCTCACTTTTGTAGCCCCCAGGGTGGTCTCAGACTTACAGGGATCTTCCCATTTCAACTACCCAAGGGCTGGGTTTACAGGAATGTGCCACCATGCCCTGTTCACGATTTCTAACATAAAATATAGATAAATAGCGGGGCATTTTGAAAAATCCAGATAAATTTCTAATTGAATGTAACTCTAAATGTAAGAACAACACTCAAACTGACACAGAGCTGGAAGGGCAGCTCAGGGTAGAGTCCATGTTTAACACACAGAAGGCTCTGAATGGAATCCCCAGCACCAAAACAAACAAAACCTCAAACAGATTAATCCAGTTTGAATAATTTACCATCTGCTCCACAGATAGGAAACCTGTTTAACATGGTCAGCTTTAACTTCTCCTGCTCAGATTAAACTACTGTCTGTGCGCATGCAACCTCAAGGGCAGGAAAGTCACCTACCTCAGTGGCTCCCCTCCTCCAGCATACTGGAGCACTCAACCCCACGTCCGTCCATCCGTCCGTCTGTCCGTCTGTCTGTCTGTCTCTCTCTCTGTATAAATATTTTTATCCAAACGGAACACTTAAAACATGTCAGCTTACTTATTCAACAGACATTCACCAACTACCCCTCTGGTGGGCAATGTCTAACCGCAGGAATACAGCAACAAGTATAATACAACTGTTTCCAACTCTTACAAACATGGAACGTTGATCCCACAAAGAACTGCTTCAAGAATTACAATTTAGCTCACATTTGCTGTGAAAAGTGGAATACTACAAGGGCCCACAGCAAGAGAATCTAATTCAGTCTAGGGGGGTAGTAAATGAAAGCAAAAGGGATATTTAAACTACATCAGAAAAACGTTATACACAGCTACAGAAAAAGAATTAGGAGAACATAGCCTACAAAGAGAAGCGCTGTATAGAAATCAAGGCAGAGAACAGGATGTAGTCAAGCAAGTGAAAGAAGTTCAGTGTTTCCTAGTATAACATTTGCAAGGACGTGGCAGAATGGGGCTGGGCTGGAGAGGTAAGAAAGTATTAACTTCTTACAAAATGTAATCCAGCTTAAAGGTTTTGCACTTCACCCGTAAGGAAAGGAGAGTACTTGGAACTGGGCCACAACAGAGACTGGCAAGTAGCAAGGGTACAACTAAAGTGACGGCCTGTTTACAATCCAAATGAAAACAGCCTGGAACGCAGATAAAATGAGGCAACAGCACTCCCATCAGAAAGGAGATAAATTAAGACTCCACAGATATTTAAAAAAAGTAAAGAGATGGTAAAACGCACTGTGCCTCAACATCCAGCAAGGCTGCTCTAAAACCCAGATCCTGCAAAGACGACTGCATTACATGCTCCGATACAGAGTCAGCATTTGTAGGTTGGTAAGGTGCTGAGAGTGGCGGAAGCTGGAAATTGGTTATCCGTGTGAGGGCAGGACAAGACCACAGGGCCCAAAGGAGTCAAGCTACCGCAGTCATGAGAAAACCTCCTGCATGAATAATTTCAGTGATTAGTTGCTAGGCAGTCTTGAGTTTCCCGATACAAGCTTTGCAAGAGTATAAATAAACGTCCTTACTGTTCTTGTTCTGGTCCTTTGCCCATCAGATAAAGAGGCCTTCAGGCCTAGTGGACAAAATATATGGTAATAATGTCTTAAATCATTATCTACCTTTGAAAAAACTCCTAACAAGGAAATCTTGGAGCTGCTAGGGCTACTCCTAACCACTCTTATCCTTCTGGCCCACGTTCCTTAGTGTGTTTGCCGTCATTGTTCAATACGGCTGCATGGCTGCAAAATGCCTGCCATGGTTACATCATACCATCATGTGAAAATGCTACACTGTGGAAATAACAAGTGAGGTAAAACGGTTTCAAGGTTATTCACATTGATAAGCTGTATTTCTTTACCTGAACGGCAAATCCTGAAAATCTCCAAGAGTCCTTAGTTAACTAACTTTCACTGGCCAGAGGAAAAACCTTGCTCAAACTTTTTTTTTCCATTTATGTATTTAGTACAGGGTCTCATTACCTTGCTCACACTTAGATCACGATCAACAAGGCAGGTCTAAGCCTTTTCTGGCTTAAGCGATGGGCATGAATACAAAGACGAGAGGGGTCTATTTAGTAGACATGTCAGCCACACATAACCAACATGGTTCTGAGGCATGCACCAGCCTGTCTGTCTGCCTTCCCTTCTCCTTCCTCTCCTTCTTTAAACTGATAACGAACATCTAATAAAATAAACATGTAAAATATCCACAATTATAAAAAGGTATATATCTCTTCACTGTATAGCCTGACCTCATAATGTACTAAAGAAGGATATTCCTCTCGAAGAAGTTATAGGAAACTAAACCAGAACAAAGGACGACCAAGCTCCTCAAGGTGCACGTGCCACCTCACGCTTCCTTACTTGTTAACTTTACCACTTCAACGTTGCTTTATTAACTCTGGATCGCCCCACTGTTTCAACGGATAGTTGATGTCCTAATTTAAGTCTCTTAGCCTCTCGATCTGACAAGAACTATTCAACTCAACATTTATTGAGAATCTGTTATTTCTGAACATGCAAGAAGAGTTGAACTTGTAAAGTAAACTTGAATAGTCCAGCTGTAAGTATCTAATAATATGAATGTATCTGTAAAATGTAGTTTTGATTTTCAGGTGTGAAGTTGTCTAGAGCAATGAATGCAGTCTTCAGTATCTGCTGTGTCCTCACTTTATTTTCCTATTAATCTGGCCCCCCAGCCCCTTTCTCACATGTCAGTCTCCCCTTTAACAGCCACTTTATCTTGCTGCATGCAGCAGTATGTTTAGCTTCAACTTTGTGCCCACAAATGCAGACACAGATTACTTCCAAACATGTGCACCGCAGCACTTTACCTGCAACCCTGCTATGAGTCAAACCAGTTTTAATCCTGTAATTTTTGAAAACTTCTCCTTCCAGCACTGTAAGTAAAACCATTCAGTTAGAAAATATGCTTATGCTATACACATTCTTGTTACAAACAAGTTATATGCACACTATACCAGTGTTCCTCATAGACCACGAATGTTAAAGAGCATGTTCGACACCAGGGATGTTTACAGCAGAGCTCAGGGTCATTAGACATTTTTACATTTGCGCCATTATGTTACTCTGTAACTGCCCAGAGAGAAAAAGAAGAAAAAGACTGACTTAATTGGCCATGCTTTCATTAAGTACACTGAAAGAGCTCATCACCAAGAACTCCAAAGAGACCAAAATATGGCTACAGCATTCAGTAACCCTTGGGCATTGGGCCACAAAAACAAGACGATGACAGCCTGCATAAGCACTGCAAGCTGCAAGTACACACTCCTGGATGATCCTTGTAGCGGTGGACACAGTGTGTCAACTTGGCTGGATGAACTCAAGGTTCCACACCTTGGGCCATGCACAGGGTGGGGAGGTCCCACGCTGGGGTGTGAAGGGACTGGCCCAAGGGCAAGGCGGGCCTGCTCCAGAGTAACTCAGCACAAAAAGGGCAAATAAAGGGGTTGAGGAAGGCGTCTGCATCTTTTCCCTCAGAGGAGCTTCAGTCTTCACTCAGCCTGGACTTCATCTCCTGGCTTCCAGGGCAGACTCTTCAGCCTCTGACATGGATTCTTCAGCCTTCTGTCACAGACCCATTGGGCAGCTGACAGCGACTTGCATGGAACACCGCAGTGGCCTCCAGACCTCGGACTGAATCCTTTGGTCTCCAGTGTGCAGACGCCCTCTGCATGGTGCATCATCCAACTTTGCAGCTGACTACTGTGAGCCAATCTTGTAAATTCTTATACATTTGTAAATCTTGTGTTATCTGTTCCTTGTACTGTATCTGTTCCTCTGGTAAAGCCCTAATACACCCCTCTTCCTCTCTCCTGCAATGTGTTAATAAGAAAGTCTTCCAAACCCATCCTCACAACTCATTCTCTTTATGAGGTTCAACTACAGGTCTAACTTCAATGACTACTTAAAAGTCAAAAGCTCTTGAATGTATACATGACCTATAGATAGCTTACTCATCCTCTCTAAGAGTTCAAATCATACATCCATGTACCTTCCTTACAGATAATCCTATATACTCTAGAGATTAGCTTCCCCTCAGAAAACATTACATGATTTTACCCCTGTGTTCACTGTGTACAATCCAAGTTTCATATCTATTTAATACAGTAGACTGGAAAGCTAAGTTACCTAAGTGATCTCTGGGATCATTCTCTAAACCTACTGACAATGTCTGAATCCTTCATCAATGATTATCTTCTAAATTTTCACTAACATAAACCTTGTTCAATGCACCAGTCTATGTATGGGCTATTTGTAGTCAGTTTTCTGTTGCTACCACTGAATACCAGAAACTAGGTAAATTATTAAAAACTTGTTTATCTTTTGGCTCTGGAGGCTGGAAGTCCAAGGACTGCATCTAGTGAAAGGCCTGCTGGTCGTGGAGACTGCAGGGCCCACAGAACCAAGGCAGAGTGGAAAAGCACACGTCAAGGGTGCACATTGTATAGACAGACCCAAACTGACCTCTGTGAGACTTCCTCTGAAGATAACTCACACATACATCCATTCATGAAGATCCAGCCTTCATCATCTGACCACCTCTTACAAATCTCACCTCCAAATATTTCAAAATAAAGATTACGTTTTAATAAGCATTTTAGTGGGAATATTCAAATCATTACAAACTGCTCCTCCTGTCTGCACTGAGCACTATAGCCAACACAGCCTCTATTTGACATTAGTATTCTCTATTTCCGGTTAATAAATATTGACTGAGCACCTCTCCTCTGCAATAGTTAATTATGGTGTCAACTGAATAAATTAAGAAACTTCCAGAGTATCAGTGGAGCACAGCTCTGGTTGTGTCTGGATGATCTGTAATCTGCAAACAACTGGCCCTGGAGCTGTGATGCAATAGAAAAGAAAAAGAAAGAATCCAACACTGCGCTTCTTTAGAGGAGCTCTGGTCTTTTCCATCAGCCCAGACCCTTCTTCTCCAGTTTCTTCTAGCTGTCTTCAAGCTCCTTGCACGGACAGTCTGGCTCTCAGATACAGACTCACAGCGGACTCTGCAGTGAGCCGCAGGCCTCTGACTTTCAAATCTGTCCCTCTAGTATACCTGCACACACTGTGTAACAGTCTGTAAGCTGGGCATCGAGTACAAAATACTGTGAAAATCAGAGACCCCCTCCTTAGTGAATTTAGACTCCTGTTCAGGAGACAGCAGCCTACTGGATGCATACAGGATCTACAGGAAGAATCCAAGGAATCACTAGTGGGGAATACCACAGTGACCTAAATGCACAGCAGTTAGGGAACGCTTCACTGAGGAGGTGCAATTAAGAAGAACAGTTACAGGGGGGAAAAAGAGGCCGGGGGCAGGGGGAGAGAAGAGGAGGAAGAGGAGGGAAGGAGGAGAACAGAGCTCTACACCAAGGACCCTCTAGAGGCTGAAAGCCCAGTGGCTGGGCCACATCTCTAACGGGAGGGAAGAGGAAGCAATGAGAAGTGTCATCCACAGTCTTCTGGGCCCGTATCTGAAGTCTAAACTTAATGCAAAGTAACACTGGAAGCCAAAGAGCATTTTCTCCAGAGAAATAATATAGATAATACAGGGTTGTTGTTTTTTTTTTTTTTTTTTTTTTAATTGCCAGAATTGTTTCCCACCAAAAACTGAGTGTCAGTGATCATGTCACAGAAGTTTCCCGGTCACCTGAATAGCCATCAACGAGGTAATGTCACTGGCAATTTGCCCAAGTGAGCCCTGGTTTGCCCATGTTCCTGAGGTGATTACAGACTCACTTTCACTCTTAGGAGTGAGCCTACAGAGACCAGAATGCTATCATCAACCCAGCGGGAAGTAACACAGCAAGACAGCCCTGCAGCTGACCACAGCTCTCCTGAATCTCTGCAGTCGTCTCACTGCCAACCTCAGAGACCTTCCCAGAAACCAGCCAGAATCAAGGGCTCCCTCCTTTGCATTTTTTCCAGGCTTTCTGTTATAACAGCACAGCTCACCAATTCATGGGTCTGTTCTCCCTGCTAGATGGCAGGTACTTCATGGTGAGAATAGTTTCACTCTCAAGTGATTGGGTTTTCATCATACACTATGTGCCTGGTCTAGAGCGAATTTTGGTGTATGACTCCAAGGTGAATGCTATAGCAAAAGAGTAAAGCTGAACACCAAAACTTTAAAATGAATTTTTTCCATAATGTTAAAGCATTATCCCCTTCATATGGAACTGCTTCCATTCATTCTCTTACCTCTGTCCCAAAGGTAACTCTATTCAGTGAATGGCGACAGCAAGTTTTTAATGAGTGACTACAAGTATAAAGAAAATATTGATAGGCCTAACTAGGAGCCTAATTGTCAAGAAAATTAAAATGCTTCATGTCTTGACAATCAATCTTTAAACAACTGCAGCCGGAACAAAACGCAGTGCCCCACTGCGGAAGCCAAGTCATGCACCTACCACTCTTAGACGGTCTTGAGCTAATGTTCCTCAGCAGAAGTTCTTGTCGCAGCTGCAGAACTTCAGCTTGCAAGGCTTCCACTTGGGCTCTGCAGCTTGCATCCTGCCCAGACACCAGGGCTGCAAGGCGCTCCGCGTGCTCTCTGCCGCTTAAGCCTGCTGGCTTGGAGCGGATGACTGCCAGGGCTAAAGCCAGCTTTGAAGCTCTCAAATGCCATGTTTGAAGATCCATCCTGGCTTTTGTTCCTGTTAATTAATTAGAAAAACAAATTACAGAAAGTCCTTTAAACTTTGGCAGTGCATTTTATTAGCTAAAAATTGATTTTGTAGAGTAATACTCATTAAGGTTAATAAACTACTTGGTACCAAGTAACAGAAAAAAAAAAAAATTATCAGGAACTGAAAACTACTGCAGAAGAAAAGCACATACAAGTGCTTTGGTACATTAAGATGCAAAATAGTAAGTCAGATAACTTGACAACTTCTTGCAGTGGGGGAAAAAAATTAATACATTTACTTGTTCATACATTGGAATTATTGAGAGAGCTTTTAAAATGTATCTTTGCCTTATTCATTAGTCCAAAATTCTGCTTCACCAAATTACACAAACACTGAGGCTTATATTTTGAAAGGAGCCCACTGGGCAACTATAATAAGCATTACATCAAATCATCCACCTTCTTTTCCTTTCATCCATTCTGCTAAGTCTCAGGGTCCCCGCTTCCCAACTCCCCATTCCTGTCTATACTTTTCTCTGTTCTTCCTGCCTTTAATCTGCCCCTTCTGACTTATACACAAAGCAATCTTTTAAACATCTACATTGTTTAAGCTATGCATCTCCTTTGATTCTACACATTCAGAGGTTTCCAAGCACCACCTGCAATATGTTTTTCCTTTAAGAGGACAACATAACAAGCCATTAGAATAATTTTCCCATCCCTATTGCAGCATAAGCCGCTTCTGGCTTCACCATGCTTTTATGAATTACTAATTGGACATTGCTCATAAAATGTACTAAGTGAAAAAAGAAACTAATTAAAAGCACAATAAGTACTTCTAATCTACAGGTTTTAGCTATATAGATTTTGTATACGTATGTAGTCAACTAACCCGAAATCAAACCCATTCTGATAAAAAATTAATTTATATAATGTTTCTTGTCAACATTGTCTAAACAATAGCATGCACTGTTTACATGTAGTAGACATAATCCAGAGGCAGTTTTAAGTAACTAAGAGAATGTGTACAATATGTCTTTCACAGAATTAATTTTTTCAATATTGAAAACAGGGATGGACACATAGTTAAGTTAAAAAAAAAAAAAATGGGCCGGCCATATAACTCAGGCGCAGGGGCCCAGGTTCAATCCTGGGCCTGCTACGGCAGCAGGGCCCCTGGGGAGCCCTGAAGGGACAGTTGGGACTGGGTGTGGTGGCAAGCACCTGTAATCCCAGCTCTTGGGAGGCTGTAAACATGCTGATACTGCAAGCCCAATCTAGTAATGAGACCCTGAACATCCTGTAGACCCTTCCCTAAGGTACAAAAAAAAAAAAAAAGTAAAAGAGTGCTAGAAAACAGACTTCTAAAATCAGCGTGTAGCCACCATTATTCTAACCTTCCCAGACGCTGCGCAGAGCAAGGACTTCACCCTGTGGAGAGCGGCACACCTTCAGACTGACAGCTCCCCTCAGGTAAGCTGCTGCGGCACCACTTCCCTCCAGCTGCCACGTCAGGGATGGGAACAGCGAGCTCTGAAACTCAGGACTCACAGAGAAGCACCCACAAACACATGACAGACACACACTTGACTCCAAGTCTGCTAGTATGAAAGGCTGTACTGAGTCTCCAGTAAAATAATCTTTTCAGAAGTGTTGTAGTTAAAAAGAATTGTGGGGGCTGGGGAAATATTTCAGCAGTCTAAGCACCTGCCTAGCAACTGCAAGGACCTGGGTTCGATCCCTGGTACCACATGCTGCACCTTACCTGGACTGTGCTGCCTACTGAAATGGGGCATGGTGGCACACAGCAGTAATTCCAGCCCTGGGGAGGCTGGGACAGGAGGATCACTGAGTCCCAGCTATGTAGTGAGACCCTACACCAAATAAGTAAATATGTAAATAGTTCTTTAAAAGAAAAACCTCACCTTAACTATGAATAGTAGAAAAAATGGATTAAAAAAAGGTAGAAAAGCTCATTAACATGGATGATTGACTTCACTGGATAACACAGTCAACACCTGCTCATCACAGAGATGTTAAATTAACTGATCTAAGCAAGCAGATGAGATGTCACCAAGCCATTACGTGCAGCAGTCTCAAAATCATGCTATGTATCAGTCACCACAAAAATGACCAAATTATCAAGTTCTTTGAATTGTAACTCAGAGTCACCTGAACATTAATTAGAACTGAGTCACAAATGAGTAGAAAGGACCGCACATAGAAAATCCTGGGACAAGCTTATAGATTATAAATACTAAACACACACACAGATCCACAACCTACAACCACAAGAACTAGGCTTTGCCACTCTTGCTATGGCACTGTATGTGCATGTGTGTATTTACAGCATACACCTTTTTTATGTTAGGATAATGTGTTTAACCTCAAAATGCCATTAACAAGATAAAAATATTTCCCTATAGTTTCTGCACAGTAGGCCTTGGCCTCTAATCTTCTGACACCAAGATCCTAAATTCCTTGGGAGTCCCCAAGTGGGATGCTTTTGTTCTAATCAGGTCAGTCTTGGCAGACCCCAGACTGCTCCCACTGGGCAGGCTGCTGGAAATACCAACCCACAGTGGCAAGTTAGGAATTACCGCCCACCCCCACTTCCAGTCAGATAAGAGGGACTAAAGAGGAAGTTAATAATGAATCATCCCAGATGAAATCCTCCATAAAAGCTCAGGAAAGTGCTAGAAAGGTGGAGCTTCTTGAGGGGTCCCAGAAGGTCTGTGGACTTGACCCAAACAAAACGTGGCTCTATGTAACATTTCCATCAGGCTCTTCCTGAATTGTACTCTTTATAGTAAACTAATAATAAGCAGAACTCTTTCCTGAGTTCTGTGAATTTTGCTAACAGATTAACAAACCTGACTGATAAGTTGCAGAACCTCTGACTTTGCAGACAAGATGAACAGACTGGAGATAACATTCCAACTTCAATATCTGCAACAGGTATATGAACTGAAAGCTGTCTTCTGGAAGAGCCCGTAAACCTGTGGAATCTGATGTTAATCTCAGGCATTCAGTGTCAGAGTTGAACTGAGCTGTTGGACACTTAGCTGGTGTCTGGAGTATTAGAAAATTGGTTGTTGGTATTGGAAGGCATTCCGTTCAACTGAGAAAAGATCAGTAGTAACTTCTAGAAAGACTTTATAAATTCAATTTATATTGAAATTACTATAAATAATATGAACATTTAATGTTCCCCAGGAAATACTTGGTGTCTTTACATTCTTAAAAGTTTAAAACATAAACTTTCAGTCTTTTTAAGCCTGAGCCTATTCGCATGGGCTTTCTTCTTCTTTGTACTCAGGAGCTGTTCCTGCCACGTTGGGGTCCTTCACTGGGCTGTGGAGACTAGTCAGACTCTGAGCCCTGGACTCTCCTCAACACAATGCATGCTGCTCGATAAATATAATTGTGTAATTTCATCTGCCCTATTTCTTCTGCCCTCCGTTTTGCTACTACACTTTTAACAGAGATCAATTAGCCAATAATGAACTGCCAAAACTGTGTGCAATTATAATCTTGGATAACAAAAGTTAGTTCATCTCCAAAATCACTGATGACAATTCTATTCCTTCTGATTTCAGTGCAACACACTAAACTTCTAATTTCCATATACAAGCTAAAATACAGTATAGGCTAATACACCATTGTCCAGGTTTGCAGAGACCTCACAAATGCTTGCTTTTGCAAAGCTGATTCTGAGCACCAGTGTTCCAATTGTTATGAATAAAAGAAAAAATATTTGAAAACTCGTACTCAGGGACTAGAGATACAGCTCGGCAGCATACTACCTGCCTACCAAAAAAAAAAAAAAAAAAAAAAAAAACCCAAAAAACTCCTACTCAGAATCACTATTTGTGCCCCTGAATGCCATTCCTAAATTTTCAGTCTGAATTAGGTTACTTGTGGTCCACTGTCCTGCCTTAAAAGTCAGCCTAATCACATATTTTAAATTGTTATTTGATCTGAAACATTTCTGAAGCAGCGAGTCCTCCATTTGATAAAAATAAGATGAACAGTGGATTGGGTATAAATCTAGGCCAAGTTGCTCGGTCTCACTGCGGTCACATGATGCACTGTAAATCCCCGCATTTTAAGTGAGAAAACAAAAGGGGTAATCAAG
Organism: Myocastor coypus; assembly: GCA_004027025.1. Taxonomy (NCBI): domain Eukaryota; kingdom Metazoa; phylum Chordata; class Mammalia; order Rodentia; family Myocastoridae; genus Myocastor; species Myocastor coypus. The sequence goes on from PVJA010000428.1 coordinate 20,807, forward strand.
CTGGAGAGGCATATCAGTGGCATAAGTGCCAGCTTGGGGCCAGGGAGATAGCTCAGCAGGCTAAAGTGCCTGTTTAGGAAAGCTTTGGCAACCGTAGGGACCTTGGTTCAATCCCAGGCCCCACCCCCAGGGCAGGCTGAGCCGGCCATATAAATCAAAAAACAAAACAAAACAACAAAGCCACAAAGGCCTGCTTGGAAAGTACATCAGTCCTCGACACCAAAAACAAAATAAAAAGAAATTGATCAATGTGTGCAATTAACGCAAGGCAAATACTGCGAGTGAAAACTACCTCTTGCAGTCTCTGCATTACGGGCGCTGTCAGCAGTGGGCTGTGCATTTCTGTCCCAAGGCCCCTGTCCCAAGGCCCCCGGCGGATGCCATGTCTCACACGTGCCTCTGCAGCTCCCGACCGAGGCTCCAGAGGCCCGGCCTCCTTCGGCTCTTCTCACCTCCCTTTGCTCTCCGCAGCGGGGTGCACCAGGCCCTGGGCCGCTTCTCCACCCGCTGTGCTGTCCCCACTCCGCCCACCTCGCACTTCCTCGTCCTCTCTGGCCCACCCCGCGCCCCTCCACCGCTGCAGTCAGCAGCGTCCGGTGTCCAGCCGTAGGCCTCGGCCTGCAGGGCCGCAGATCCACCCCCGGGGCTGGCTGGAGCTAGCCCCGAAGGCCGACTGGGCGGACCTCGCAGACGGCCAAGCGGAGCAGTGCATGTTCCGCCATGCGCAGCACCTACCCAACAGGCCCCGATCGAGGCTGCTCCGAGGATCCCGGAGGCCGCGCTCTCCTCAGTCCGGGCAACGAAGGCGCCGCGGGCCTCAAGCAAGCTCAGGCTGAGGCGGGGCATGAGGAGGGGCCGGGGTGGTCTGTGGTGGGGAGGAGCGAAGGGAATGCGGGCACCACTCAGAGGGCGTCCCCGAGCCGGCAGGCGGGCCGACGGACGGCGACGGCGCATGCGCCTGAGAGTTGCGCATGCGTCACAGAGCCGCGCATGCTGCGCCTAAACCATCGCTGCTCACGCTGTTTGGCGGGAAGCGAGCGCCGCCCTGCAGGCGGAGGTAGTTCTCAGAGGCGTGCAGCCACACGGGAGACCAGGTGGCCTGCGCGGTTGGTCAGCGCAGGGATAGGCAGGGGCCTGTCTGTCCAGGCAAGCAGGCTTTATTCTGGTTGCAGCTGGGCTGTCTGTAAAGGTCCCAAAGTCCTTTTTCGGCATTTCCTCGCCTCGCCAGACTCAGTCCCGTCTCTCTCAGGTGACCGTGGGATTCATCAGAGCCCAGACACCCGCGGGTGTACACCCCGAAGGATCTGCTCCACCGCAGCACCGACGTCGCTGAAAATGCAAGGAAGCGCACAGCTCTGCAGCCGACTTTACCAAATGCATGCAACTTTGTTGAGGCGTCCAGCTGCATCCGACCTCTTGCAACTTTCTTGACAATGTTCAGCATCGAGGCTCCAACCTTCTGCCCATTCACTGATTTTCAAGTCGACGGTAATTCGGCTAAATTGGCCTTCTTTGTTAACCCTGCAGGCATCAACTTCAGGTAAACCAAGATGGAATTATCTTAAACTCCAGATTAATGACCATTAGGTGACTGGTTTGTAGAATTTGGTGTTCTTATGTGAGACATCTGAAATCCAGTCACCAAAGTTCATTGCTCTCAAAGATACCGTGATGCCCAGTCAAGCCCCGGAAAATGTGGCAGATTTAGATTAAAAGCCTTCCTTTTCTAACCTTGCTTGGGTTAATCTCTTCTCTGAACTTCTAAAAACTTACTGATCGTGGATTTTATGGAAGTACACACTGAAAAATAACTCAAAAAAAAGGTTTTTAAACTCTCACAATTTGGGGGAAATACATAATATGTGTTCTATATGTCAATGAATCCTAGATATCTTAAAATATTTAATTTTGTCTGTTTTTGTGGAACCAGAGATTGAACTCAGGACCTTGCACGTGCAGGCAGACACTTGTACCCTGTGCTACCTCCCTGGCCTAATTTTGTACTTTTTAGAAGCTGCTTTTCTAATAACGTGGCATGTGACTAAATTAGTTTTCCAAAGGTGTTTATATGGAAAATAGAGTCAAAAATGTGGAAATATGCATCCAGGATCTTTCATCTCTTCTTGTTAACTGTTACATTAAATGCTAAGGATCCAAATGAGGCCTGAGAATATAATTTCTTATGAAATTATGCTTATTTTCATATAACTTTATATCTTAAAGTTATAAAGTAATGAGGACAGTACTGAGCTATTTTGTTATAAAGAGAAATTCGCTAATAATATCTAGGCTAACAGAAAACTGTCTCTTTGTTAAATTCTACATCTTGGGAAATATTCATTTTATTATATTCATTTTATTTATTAGACATAAGAAAAACCCTGTCTTCCATGACCTTGTACCCTAATAACAGAGCAAAATTTTTACCACCAACAATCATGATCATAAAAACTACTGCCTTACCTGTACTTATTTTGCCATCTGTGGAACAAAATAACTAACATCCACAATTTAAAGGAAGAAAGGTTTACTTTGACTTTTGGTTTATAGGAGTTTCAGTCCATAGTTGCCTGGCTCCAAGGCAGGATAGCCTGGCAAAGGGCCCAGTGAGAGGGCCATCAGCTAATGCAATGGCAGAGAGAAAGCAGAGAGGCATCAGGAGGTAGGGGGAGCGATATATCACTCCAGGCAGTGCCTTTTGCGACCCCCCTTCTCCAGCCATACTTCACCTCCCAGTTTCACAGTTACTTATAAGCTTATCCATTGATGAGTATCATACCATGATCCAGTAACCTCCCACAAGCTCCACCTCTCAGCATTTGAGGTTTTGACAAGACATCTACATATGAACTATAACAGTCCAGCCCTGGCCTCTGAAACAACCTTTTCACTTTTACTGTACCTGTAAGAGTTGCAAAAGTCCTAATAGTTTGACTTGTTGAAAAGTCCCAAGTCCTAAGTCTTACCATGAGATTTAAAACAAACCCTTAGCTGTGAGCCACCACAGAGATGATAATTAAATACTCGGAACAAATGATGGCATGGGATAAACATTCCATTCAGAAGATACAAATGAGATTTTAGAAAGACAAATCAAGAGTAGGTCCACCTCCAGCACCTAGGGAAAAACGTGAGTTTTAAAGGTCATGGTCAACCTTGTCCCTTCAGGGTATTGTCATGGTGTGTGTAGCTCTCAAGCCTTCTCTCTTGGGCTACCTTTGCTTTTTCCTCACACCTTTACCCTAATAGTTCTGTATTTGGCTTTTTCAGTATCCCAGGGTCACCACTACATTGTCTGTGTTACTCTCACAACTCAACATGTTATCCTCTAAGAAGCACACTGCCTGGCCCATAAGGTCACCTTCCAAAATCAGGATAGAAGCCTCCCAGAGACTCGACGCTCTCTCCCACAGCTCTTGCATTCTGCATGCATCTAACACAAGCACCATGTGAATGATGCCAAGGCGTGGCCAGCAAGAGGCTGTTTGCATCTTGCTGTTGGTTGCACAGGGCTCTCAGTACCTGGATATCTGAACATCCACAGCTGAGTCACAGGGAGGCACTTCGCACTCACTACGCTGCCTGCACTCTGTCATGCAGTACTCAGGGCCTTGCTTCTCAAACTAAAGTCCTTCACTTTTTGAATTTTGAGCCTCTCAAGGGTGAGAGCTTGATGCTTCCTCACATGGTCTCGAGCCTTTTTTTTATCAATGTGCTGCTTGAGGTACTTGGCTTTTTAAAGCCAGTCCTTCCAGCAGCCAAATTCTGCTCTGCATCATCTTTGTAGGTCCCAACTTGACCAGAGCTTCCTTTCTGGCCAAACTGAAAACCTTTTAGATCATCCTGCTGAGCCATTTGCTCTTGACTCTCAGTGTGTAGCTGACTCAAAGCCTCCAACAGTACGCATTCCACAGCCTAAATATTTAGGTGTCTTGAAATTTTGTTTGCCAGATTAGTTAGTTCACCACCAATAATAGCAGTCTCTTGCAAAGTCTCAAGACATGAGAAAAATTTGGATGAATTTTCTACCAGAGCATAGCACATGTAGTTAGGAGACCAACTGCTGATGGAATCCTTCGCAAGTGAAATCTCTTGAGCCTGGTATTTCCCAGCTGCACTACTGTCAACATTCTGGTCTTCTGCTTTCCAAACAGAAACTCTTTTCAAGGCTGGCTCACAATATTCTAGGACTACAGCTCCATCTGGCATCTCCTAATCATTCCAGACTCCTCCTGAAAGCCAGATCCAAAGGCTTTGGAATCACAGGATCAACACCATAGTAACAGTCCCATTTCTCTGGTACCAAAATCTGTTATAGCTACTTTCTTCTCACTGGAACAAAATACCTGACACCCACAACCTAAAGGAGAAAAGATTTATTTTTTACTCAACAGTTTGTAGAGGTTTCAATCCATAATCAGCTGACTCCCAGGAGGAAGGCATGGCAGAGAAGAATCAGCTCATGACATGTGTCTTAGTTATTTTACTCATTGCTGAGACTAATACCCAACACTCAAAATGAAGGAAGGAAAGGTTTATTTAGCTCACAGTTACTGGAGGTTTCAGTCCATACTCGGCTGGCCCAAGGCTCAGTGGAACAGGGCAGAGAGCATCCAGTTCATGGCGGCGGGACAGCAACAATAGCTACAGAAGCAACCAAACAACCAGGGGAGTAGAGAGCAACAGCGCCAGCCTGCCTCTCTCTATATTATGTTCAGGCTCTCTGCCTCAGCCTATCTGCCTTAGGCTACATCTGTAATCCCATCGGTACTAAAACACATAATCCCAGGGATCATGAGGCAAGTATCAAACTCTAGAAGTCGCTGCCCCATGATTACATGAGGCTTTAGGGGAACAACTAGACCTAAACCATAAGAGCATGGTAGGTAGGAAGTAGAAGGATAAAGGAAGGATGGAGGGAGATACAGCCTCACAGGAACAGCCCCAGTTATCCTCCATCTCCAAGACTTCGCCTCGAACATCACCTTTAGCTATAAACACACCTGTCCACTGGTGGATATCACATCCCTACGATCCAGTGACCTTCAGAGACCCCATCTATGGGTATACATGACATAAAATGTGACAGCTAACAAAAACTGAACACACTAAGTAACTGTACAGTGCCTTAATTCTCACAAAATCTTTATGAGGCAAGTACTATGTTTTTAATCTTTGTTTTTACAATGAAGTAAACAGACTCAGTTCTGTTCACCCAGGCACGTGTTGCTTACTGATTGCTAATAGACTTCTACTTTACTCTGTGTTTCCCAGAAGGGTGTTAACTTCACCACTTCACCCCAACATATACCTGAAGCTAGTAAATTCTATCTACTGTTCTTTAATTCAGTTTTAGCAAAGAGTGAGTGCACTGGTTGATACACTGTGTCAACTTGAGAAGTTTTAGAAGGTTATGTGACTCAGCAGAGAGCCAGGATTCTTAGTTTGTGCACAATCTCATCTCGTACCAGAGAAGGGCATAGACATTGTATGAGTTCCACACCCCAGCACCAGGCTAGGTTGTTTACAGTATAGGGTTGGGAGAGAGGCTGGCTAGAAGCCACAACTGTTGCCTTTCACTTAGTTCTTTGCTGTTTTCTGCTGCCACCAACTGCTGCTCTCTGCCATGTGCCACTCTGCCTGGGAGCCAGCTAAGTATGGACTAAAACCTCCACAAGCTTAGCTAAATAAACCTTTCCTTCCTGCCTTTTGAGTATCAGATATTTGCCCTAACAAGGAGTAAAAAGTAGCTGAGACCTGAGACATCAGTGAACGATACATATTACTGCTGTTGCTTGTCTTCAGATACCAACTTTGCAACTGAAATGAGATGCTGTGGCTGAGGTTTGTACCCAGATACATGTTCAACGAACAGAAAATGAAACGGAAAAGCATGAAACTTTGTTTAATATGTTGCAATTTTGGGAGTTTGTGTTTTTTACTTTCTCTTACCTCTGGCTTCATAGTGGTGTGTGTGTGTGCGTGTGTGTGTGTGTGTGTGTGTGTGTGTGTGTGTGTGTGTGAAATGATAATCTGAGCATGGTGGTGCATGTCCATAATCCTAGCACAGGAGTGGCTGAGGCAGGAAGATCATCAAAAATCCAAGACCAGCCAGAGCTACGTAGCAAAACCCTATCCCAAACAAATAGAGGAGGAGGAGGAGGAGGAGGAGGAGGAGGAGGAGGGGAAAGAGGAGGAGGAGGAAGAAGAAGAAGAAGAAGAAGAAGAAGAAGAAGAAGAAGAAGAAGAATGAATGAAATGATACTAGCAGTACCCCAAACTGTAAAAAAAAAAAAAGAAAAGAAAAAAGTTGAACTGTAGATAATTTTTTTCCCCCTGGACTGGCGTCTGAACTCACGACCTTGCACTTGCGAGGCAGGCACTTGTGCCACAGAGCCATCTCCCCAGCCCTGAACTGTAGATAATTTTTAAATAACACTTTCAAATATATATTATAAATGTATATTCTCACAATAGAGTGAGAAGGTCTCAGGCATCTCTACCCTTTCTTTAAAAAGTTATCAATTAGAAAATGTTGTGATATCTCTTGATTCTCATCTGAAACTACATTTCTCTTTTGTTTGTTTAAAACAAAGTCCTTAAATGTATAATCTGAATTTGCAGAGTTTAGGCGCATTCAACTTATTAATTTTCTAGTATGTTATTTGCAAAAGTCTGACTGCCATAAGTTGTTTCTAGAATTACAACATGAAAATGTTGCGCTATAAATCCTTAGAGAAAACCGAAAGCCCCTGTATTCATTTCTTCACGACCCATGCTAGAATGCTGATTGCACACCTGTGAGTTTCCATTCCAAACACTGAGAAAGCAATGAAGCCATGTTTTCTTTAAAACATTCTGACTTCTTTGAGAACACAGAGGAGTGGATAAGCATTAGAATGCAGCTTGAGTTTCAGCTGTGGTTACCAGTGAAGGCCAGGAGAAATACCAGATGGATACCACTCAGGCGTGGAGGGCTTCTACAGAAAGCAAGGAAAGCAATCGGAGACTTGGGGAAGTTTGCAGCTCCACACTACAGCTCCATGGGAGCTGGTGGACCTAGCTGAACATCAGAAGGGTTCCACTGGTAATGTTTAATTGCTGACTTGAGATGAAAACAAGTATTTTTTAATCCACATTCTTGTGCTCTGTTGTCAAAATCAGCTGATCTGTGCTGGTAGATTAATACCTGAATTTTCATTTTCCTTACCTACTACTCACTCCCCAGCTGGAAATGTTATATGTAATTATTTATTGTGAAAGGATCATTGGGCCCTTTGATGCTCATCAGAAATTACAGGATTCTTCCTTGTTCTAATACCTGTCTTATCTCCTTAAGCTAAAAATCAGTAGCTATTGTTCCCAAATAATGATTCATTTTATAAGTTAACTGAATGTCTGATACTGCAGATTGAGATAGCTAAAGCTCTTTGTCCTCAGTGATTTCACTATTTGATTATCTTTTGGAAACGTCACTCTCTTGAGCAGTGCTTTTTACCCTAATGCTTACTTCAAATAAACAAATATTCAAATCCCAGCTGGAGGTAAGTGTTTCCCTTCGTGGTAAACTCATCAGAAGAATATTGTCTGCATCCTTGTCTTGCTTTTACTTCCAACTCAATTCTCAAGCAAATCCCTTCCTTTTGTTTGATTCTTGGCTTTATAGGGCATGATAATGAAACAGATGCAGCAACAGTATCAAAACTTAGTTGAATAAGACAAAACTTTATTTATAACTTATTTATGTTTCAACACTTCATAGGGATTTTTGTGTATTGTGTATTAAGTTGAGCCCCTGGGATTTTTGATGATTTTTACGGGATTTGGGAGACATGGTATACCAGTTGGGCTGTGTTGCCTTCACACGGCTTTACCTCAAAATATCTGTGGCAAGAAGAATAAAAATAGGAAAATATTAATTGAAATACTTATGATTGTACTTTAGAAGGAGTAAGAATGTACAGGAAACCTCTTTTCTAAGCAAAACTGTGGAAATACTAATATTTTAAGTTGTCACTCCACGTAAGATTTCTTTTAAAGCATCCCATTTTCATTTAAATTACTTGAAATAAATAAAATACATATATTCATGTAAGGTTAGGAAAAGGGATTTTTATGAAAATAGTAACCATTTCCATTGGTTAGTTAAGATGTTGGTAGAAGATATTTATGATATTAAGGGTCCACATGTTTTGTTTTCAGCTGAACTTACTCTTATGTCTTCAGAACACAAGTGATGAGATAGAAATGCTTCGCGGAAATGGTAATCCTGTTCTTGAAGCTTTATGATTGAGTCACATCTTCAATCCAGTGGACTGTTCATCCTTCCTCATGAGTTGTTGAAGAATTACAAAGATCCTGTAAGTTTATACTAAATTGTTTGAAACTGAGGGCAAAACTGCAGAGTCTGGAATCCGATGCTTCCACTCAAGAGCTGCTTTTGTCCTTTACTGCTTGTGTCTCTTTGGAAAAGTCACATAACCACTCCAAGTCTCAGTTTTCAAGTCTGTAAGAATGTGGCTACTGTAGCATTGCTGTAAAAATAGAGTATTCCCTTAACGCAATACTAAATAACTTGGCCTGTGGACAATGACAAAGATGCTAATAGTTATTTTAAAAGTTAGATATGTTCACTTCCTGATTCTGCTGCAGACTTCAAGCAGAATGACTGTGGTACTTGTCTTAGAGATGTCAGTGGCAGTGTATTAGTGCGTGTAAGAGGTAGCAGGATAAGAAGACAGAGTGAACACCCTCTTCCTTGTTTTCAAACCATCTATGATTCTATATTCAACTTTTCCTATATTAAACCACAATATTCGGTTGTGGTTTATGTCTTTTATGACTATGAACAAAAGCTTATTTCAGAAATTTGGACTTATGTTATTGTCTCTACATTTAGACCAGAACAGCAGACAAGAAAATAAGGTGTAAATGTTCTATATTTCAAAGATTATTGCCATAAGCATATTATAACTGATCAGAAAAACTGACACATTAAGGTTTTATGTATTGTAAGCATCTAGTTAACTTACAGAATCAGACTAAAAATGTAGATATTAAGTATAAAATATGATAAGTTATTTTTAATATGGAATTTGCTAAATTCCAACTCTTCCATTTGTTTTAAACTGTAAAGCAGAAAATATACAGAAAATTTTCAGGTAGTTACTGAATTAAACTGGAACATAAAATGAGGTTCCATGTAGCCAGAGTTGTGTGAACAACAAAGAATAAAGGTAACAGTGTCAGAGAATCCATCTGAGCAAGTCTGAAAAATGCGCCCATAATAATCTCTGTCTTGTCAAAATTTTGTTCTCTTATTTAAATGTCAAATTCTACAAAGAAATCTAGCTTCGTTCAACATATTTCTTTTAGCTTTGAGGCAATTAGGTGTAGTAACTTTTCTGGTTTTCATATTATCTTCTTTGTAAAAAGATGGCGATGGTTAAGTCCTCTGTTCTTGGGAAACCCCTGAATGCCTGATTTACAAAAAAAAAAAAAACAAAAAAAAAACCCTAAGGCCTGTCTTCAGCTTCCTAAATAAAAAAGTAGAGATTGACCTGGAGCACTACATTTAAGGTCCTTCTATGTAGTTTGTGTTGCCAGGCATGGTGGCACACACCTGTAATCCCAGCACTGAAGAGGCTGAGGCAGCTGGATCCATGCAAGTTCAAGACCAGCCTAGGCTAAAAATGAGCTCAAGGCCAACCTGAACTGCATAACGAGACCCTGTCTCAAAAAGACAAAAACAAAACAAAGCGAAACAATGGAGTTTGTGTTATACCAACCTTTGAGAGCCGCTGAACCCCTGATTTCTGCTAGTAGTGGATTGAAGGAAAGCACTCCTGTTTGGTGTCAATCAGCATGACTATACTGAATGTATTCCTTCTTCTAAAAATAGAATTTAGAGAACAAATTTCTAAAAGTTAAATATATGTTTATAGAATCTATTTATGCAAAAATAAAACAAAAGGTTTCAGTTACTCTTTCATTGCTGGGACAAATGTCCAACACCCAAAATGAAGGAATAAAAGGCTTATTTAGCTCGCAGTTATGGAAGATTTCAGTCCATACTCAGGTGGCTCCAAGGCAGAGTGGCACATGGCAGAGAGCAACCTTTCCTGACTGTGAAAGAGCAAGAGAGCAAGGAGGAGCCGCAGCAACAGTGGTTGCACAAAGCAAGTCTGTCTCCCTTAAGTTGCATTGGCTCTCTGCCCCAGGCTGGGTGTAGTACTCGCACCCATAATCCCAGTGCATCATGATTTAATCACAAACTCTAGAAGTCCACCCCATGACTGCAGGAGATTCTGGGGGAACAACTAGACACAGATCATAACAGAATAATATACTAAATTGCTCTGTAGGGTTCTCAGAATCAAGTAAAATGCAATGCAAAGTATTTTCTTAAAGTGATTAAATGTATTACAGGATTATAGATCTAGAGTTTAAAATTTAGGCTTCATGACTCCATAAACTCATAACTTTGCTACTTGGCCTATATTTTTAGTTTTCAAAGCCACGCATAGCACAAATTCAAACACTACACATTTTAGTAAGTTTAATAACTGCGTAGAAATGCTACTTTTTGTATTACATCTAAGTTTCCATTTCAGCACACATTCGAACTAGCTTATCAGAAGTAATAGCAAATGTACTTTCTTCACACAGTAGTCCTTCAAAATAGGAATATAAGCAAATGTCTATTGGTTTTAGTTATTTATTTGCATATTAGTTTAAATATGTAAGTAAATATAAGAATATATGAAAACATTTTAGATTAAATATAAAACAAATATTCACATATTCTATATTTGTATGCTACTGAGACAAAAGTAACTTAGAAAATAAGTTACGACCAGCCTAAGACAGGCCAGGAAAAATGTCAAGAAGGAATAGAAAACAGAAAGCAGAAAGATGGAAGGAATGATGGCAAAAATAATGCAAATAATCGCCAATGTATTTAATCTACAGTCACATTTCACAAACCACATTATTAAACTGAAAAATCCACTGAACATAATTTAATACAGAAAAGTCGAAAAGGTTTAAAGGAAAGATTTATTTGCAAGCGTTCTAAAACCAAAAGAGAGAAAATACCCTAAGTAGTGAAAAAAATCTCAGTGTATGAGATAAAAGAACTGCAATGTAAATAGAACAAATCTAAGAAGCATATTTTAATTAGTGATCTACATAAGAAAGCATAATGATCACGAACCAACGTGAAACTAATTACATAACTTCAATTACATAAACTGGATACTGTAAGAAATACAAATTTTGACAAGCCCCAAGAAAGTCTTGGCCTGTTTCTTTCAAAAACAAATGGCACAATTAAGCTTATCTGATGATAAATATGTAGATACTAGTTTCTAGGATATGAAGACTACACATTAATTTTGAGTTCTCAAAGTAGTCGCTTGCGTTAATGCTACATTAAATCAAAAAGAAGAATGTTCATTCCCTTAAGAGGCAATCCTGTAATGATAGTACGCTCCTGTAGAAATGATAAAAACTTGCACGCAGTGCATTAACTGAATCTGAACTTCAAGGATGAAGGCCTGTAGCACGTGCCCTCCTGCAGATGCGCCGTTGGAGTCGTAAGTGTGCTCCCTAAGCAAGCACCACAGAGAATGAGGGATGGAAGAAGCCAAGAACTGGGACAGCTAACATAAGGCGAGTCTCTAACGAAGCAAAATGCAAATATTAATTTAATTGCATCTGATTCTTCATCATTATTTAATACAAACATACTTATTTCTGCAACTTTATCTTTGATAGCGTTTTGTAAATTAATCGTTTATGTAACGATCTATTCTGATGAAATAGATAGAAGTTATGTTGGTAAAGGAGTTGACGTCACAAAATTACTTCATGAAGAATGGATTTGTAAATGTGCATAACAGGTAGAAACAGACCCAGAAGTAAGATTTGTGATCCGCTCATGCACTAGGTTGTATGTGTCGCTGTGATAGAATCTCAACAGAGGCTGCTGTAGTGGGTGGATTTTCATTTTTCCATTTTGTGGCAAGAGCTGCCTAGAGTTTGGTTTTGCCTCACAGAGCACTGCTTCCTCTGTTCACCTCCTGATGATCCACGACTTCCGGTTGTGTTATGCTTTGCGTCTAGTTGTCCTCCTAAAGCCTCATGCAGTCATGGGGTGGGGACTTCTACAGTTTGAGACTGACTTATTAGCCACTGGGTTTTAGTACTCCTGGGATTATGGGTGCAGCCTGAGGCAGAGAGCCAGAATGTAGTGTAAGAGAGACAGAGGCTCTCTCTGTTGCTCTGTTGCTCTCTGCTGCCCTCACTGGTCAGTGGCCTCTGCTGCGATGGTTGCTGTTCTGCCACCAGGAACTGGATGCTCTCTGCCCTGTTCTACTCAGCCTCAGGCCAGCCAAGTATGGACTGAAACCTCCAGTAACTGTGAGCTGAATGTACCTTTCCTTTCCTCATTTTGAGTGTCGGGTATTTGTCCCAGCAATGAGAGGAGAGTAACTAAGACCAGTTGCAGTGCTGCGGAAGGTGCTTGGCATTAGGGCTTCTCACAGGCAGAGGCCAGCACGTAGCTGCACTTGGCCTCCCGGTCCTCTCAGATAAGATGCACACAGCAAGCCCTGATTCCACCTCCCCTCAGAGTGGCTGACCCACAATCCCACTGCAGTTCTGAGCCATCTACGGGGTCCTCCTATTACTTTGGTTTCAATAGGAACTCCCGTACCAGCGACACCACCGGCGCCCCCAGAGCCTGGATGCTGCCGCTAGCTGGCTGCTTTTGTTCCCACAACGTAAAACAGTGCGCTGGCTTCCACTGCTCCAGCGGTCTCCGTGGGCGACGGGAAGAGACGCGCGCCATGAACCTGGTGCGCCGGGGAAGCCCAGCTCCTGCGCAGTGGCTCGGCACTTTGCTTTGCTTTGTTGTTGTCCTACTTCCTATCTGCTTGCGGGTCTCTAAGGACCGCCGTTCCTTCTTTAGCTTCTTTTCACCTCTTCCTCTCCATTTTTTCCCTTAATTTTTCTGCACTAAAAATAGCTTGATTCAGAGCAGTTTTAAGAAGCCTCACTCATCATCTCACGCAAGAATGGCTTAACGAAAGGACAAGTAGGGCTTTCCGTGTCCCGCTTCAGTAGACTTGGGGCTTGCAGCCCGAGAGTGTGGCAAGAGGTGAACTCCGAGCTCAAGGGAAGCGCATGTGAGCGCTGAGTGCGCTTGGGTCCTCAGGGTGCAGCCCAGGTGGTGCGCTGCCCAGGGCTGTGTCGAGCACGTGAGGCGAGCTAGCTCGGCAGCAAAGCGGTGGTGGAGCACGGCCCCAGGTCGTCACACGGGTGCGCCGCGATCTTGCGATTCTCCATGGCTCCCTTCAAGCTAGGGTAGGAGGAGCGTGAGAAACAACATCAGCAAAGCAGATCCATGGCAGCGCTTTTGCCAGTTTGATTCTTTCCCTTTAGTTTTAACTTTACAGAAATTAATTTTGTCAGAAGAAAAAAATGCTAATTTTAGCTGTTCTGCTTCCTGTGACGTAATCAGCGACAGAGTCAGAAAGACTCAGTCATGATTTAGGTTTAACACAGAAAATTAAGAGATATAAATATTACCCCTTTTGTTCTTGTTTTATTCTTATTTGAAATTTATTTGTAGCAATGTTTCTCCATTTAGAAGTATCAGCAAATGCCGTTCAAATGAGTACGAAAAGGGTGTGTCGCTGCGTGTCTTGACTGTGACTGTTGGGATGTAGTAAACATCAAGCCGGAATTTAGAGTGTGGCTCTGGTAGACGATCGTGCTGAGAGCTAAAATCTCTTCCGTTTAGCCTTGAGTATGTCTGTATTTGAGGTACTTGTCAGAGCTTTTTCTTAGCCGATGGCGGGGCTAAGCCTCCCTTCTCCTTTCCAACCTGCTGACTTTCACGTGAGCGCCTCTTTGCTTGGTTACAGGGAGCTTGAACATGTTTTACAGCTTCTTACCAGCGGAGCCTCTTTTCGCTGAGTCCCCCAAATGCAAAAGCCCACAGGATCAGCCCCACCAGGAACTGCTGAGGTTAATGGTTGTGTTTTGAGGGCCACACTGCGCTGACAGAGGTGCTAAGGCTAGAGCCCTGGCCTGAATTTTTCCACTCGCCCGATTTCTTGGTCCTAAATTTGACACCAGTTCTCCGCTCCTGCCATAGCTCTATAAGCCCTTTGATGTTATTCCAAAAAGTTCACTTTCATCTTACAGTTGTCAGAGGTGAATACTCTTGGACATGCTCAAGTACTCTAATGTCACCCTAACTATATACTTACTGTAGTTACACTATAAGACTCCGTGTAACTTGAGGCATTCATTTTGCAATTGTGTCATCAGCTGTTTATGTGTTGGTGCGAGAAAGAGAAAGAAAGAGAGAGATTACACACATGCAGGCATATTTCTTCCACAGGAAAATGTCCCTTTCATTACTCTACACAGGATGTTATTTCAACAAAATATCTCCTTCTTTGAAAATTGTGAGTCTATGCAAAGCCTTAAACTCTACGGGTTGTGGTGCTGGCGCTTGGGAAAGATAAGCAGCCTGCTCCAAATGAAGGCGATTAGCCTACTGTTAGACAAATGGTTTCAATTTTTCTTTTTAGACTAAAGGACTCACTTCCCTGTGTCACACACTAGCAAAAGTGTGGGTTGTCGTGGCTGCTGTCGGCATGAGGCAGGACGTGGGCTGCAGAGAGCTTTCACTGTGCCAGCTCTAGCTCCGTCCTTTTAGGAGAATGCTCCTGCGTCCATTTCCTAGCAGTCAGTCTTTCACAGCCTACATGCCCAACACTGCTGAGTAGAACGCGAATGCCCCACTCTGCAGAGGAGAATTGAAGCAGAGAATTTCAAGAAACAAGTAGGACTGTGAATTGAGGTAGGTGTTGTAAAGATAAGGAAACTGGCCCAGAATAAAGTACCGGAGCTTGGCTTAGACGACTGTGTGGAGCTTCTCAGAGGAAACGATGCAGAGACCGATGCCCTCCTAGTTTCAGTCTCTCTCCACTGCCGTGTTTTGGACAGGAAGGAAACTGGAGAAAACGTGGGAGCCGCCTTGGGAGTGGGGTTACTTTCTGTGATAAGAGCCTGCCTTTACCTTTTGAATAGTGCCTCACATGGCTCCTTCGTCTATTTTCACCAATTCTCTCATCTTTGTGGGTGGGAGGGCAGGTTTAACGCTTGGTACTCCATCACGGGCAGGAGCAGAAATTCTGGCGGCAGTGTTCTCTGTGTGGCGGGCACTGCTGTCACTGGAAGCTGAGCCACTGGCTTCCTGGGAAGACATGGGACTCAGAATAGGTTCCCTGGCCTGAGGTGAGCCTGGCACAGCTGCTGCAGACAGTTTTCCCTAGAAGTTGGTCGTGAGTGGCAAAGAAGGGTAACTTCAAGATGCATGTTTGTGTTCAATGAAAAACTATTTTTAAAATAGAAAATTATCTCCCCAGGCGACTCTCTTTAGACACACTATACATATTCTCAGGTTTTCACAGAGAGCAAATCGGTCAAGTAATAGCCACAGCTTCTCCAGATGGCTGACAGTGACAAAAGATCTACAAGGTGTTGTACATGGTTCCAAGGTAAATCCTGAGGGGATTTGACTGACTTTGTCAGATATAAAAGCTACTATATTTTTTGTTACACAGGTCTTGCTTTATCTTGGTCTTAACTGTCCAGTAGAAAAGTCTAACCATGAAGTTTAAAAAGTAAGGCCAGATTAATATGCTGAGCTGTAAAAGGCTCAAGTCAACAGCTTCCCACATTTCCAGTTCTGCTGATAACCAACTACTATTATGGACTATTGGTCTATATTGAGCTATTTTGCAAATTAAAGTACCTACAATATTTAGATTGGCATCAAGTATGAAAAGGTCTTTTAAAGACTTCTCAATATACAGCTTCTCTAATAATGGAACACTCATCTCTGACAAAAAGGGGGATATAAATGAAGGACCATTTTGTAGTGGAAAAAAATACATGTGGATTTATACAAAATAGGATAGATATACAATTATCCTCTCTTAGTTCAATGAGAAGAAACAGCTGTACTAATGTTGTTAAGACAAGATATCATGTCTGTGTCTTGTCCTTTGAGTAACTACTATGAAGACAACAATATGCAATGTATTAATTATTGTAACTGTCCTCCTAACCTGTTTGAAATTGTTTCATTGCTATTTCTCTCTTATTCAAATGAATAAAAAATAAAATAAAATAGAAAGTTTTCATGTCTGTATGTTCATCTCAAAGACCCACGTGAAAGAATATGACCAGAGGAACAATTTGTGGAGGAACATTTCTGGACACAGGCTAGCAGAGCGGAAGCAAGCATCAAGTATGCAGTTGGTGTCTATTACAGCTAAAGAAAGGTGGGACCAAGGTAACAGAGTTTATCCTAGTGAACAGTATTACCACCTCAGGTGGCAAAAACACATGGATAATGGCCTATTAATATCTGCTATTAAGCTAGCCCCTGATACTGTGCATAGCCCACTTCCTTCCTCAGTGGGGTTTCTTATAGCATGCGTTAGCGTTATCCTGCTTGACCAGTCTTCTTATGGAGTGTTGCATTTGTCTTAATATATCATAGCATCTTCATCGTAAGCTCTTTTTTTAAAAACATATTTCAATATATTTTGAATTATATACATAGTTTCTTTCCTTTGAAAATGCAAACAATATGCTTTTTAAAAAAATAAAAAAGAAATCAGGGATCAAACTCCGGACATTTATGCTTGACAGGCAGGTACTTATGCCGCTGAGCTATCTCAGTGGCCCAGTATGCTACTGATAGTGAAAATATTCAAGAGTAAGGTGTATCAATTTCTTTATTGCTTTTGTAAATTTGGAAGACAGAAGAGATATGTTTATGAAATATTTTCCCATAGTGAATATCATGTGTCTTGAAGTCCAGGCTCAGGAGGCCTCTTCTGGTAAGGACTGCAGTGGTGGTTGGGCTCCAATTGAAGTGTTCAATTCCTTGGTAGAAAGTCTGTCTCCATTTTGCTTGTGCCCAAAGGCTTAACATGAGACTGAGATGAAGGGGAATCGGCTAATTAATCTGACAGAGGAAGGTCAGGGCAGGCGTATGTTGGGGGGTGTTGGGGGCTGCTGTTGGGGGCTGTTAGCCAAATTTATGTTGAGAATCAAGAACAAAGAGTCCCGAAGAATGACTCAAAATATTGTAAGTTTGTCCAATCAAGTTGTGGCCTGCAAAAGCGGCACAGAGGAGAAATGGGTTGCCCAAAAGATTAGCAAGAAAAGTCCATTTCAGAAAAGGACAACAGCAAGATGGCCTGAGGACATTACAAAGAGCAGTAGGATTCCGGCCTTTCCACCCTGATCATTGCAGAGGTACAAGGCTGAGGAGACAGCCCCAGACCACCAGGTTCCAGATGGTGCCAGCTCAGGGAGGATGTTCCTCTGGCTTTGATTCACAGACACTCAATTCCTACAGCCAAGGGAAGAGAAAGTCTGGCAGCAGACCTTGACCTCACCCACAGGACTCTGGTTTCAAGTGCACACAGAATGCAAGAGTTGGGGGATCGGGGAAGCTTGCAATGGAATTTCAGAAGATCTGGGAGGCTGGGCAGTGTGCCCCTGTGAGGGCAGTGTGTGAAGCTGCGGGTACAAACTCAAAGGTATGGTGGAAACCCAAAAAATTTGGAAAAGCCAGGAATGGGGATTACCTGAGGAAAACTGTAAGGAGGGAGCAGAGCCACCCCAAGGGAGAAGTCATGGTAGCTACAGCCAGCACAGAGCGGGAAGGGCAGCATCACCCGAGCCCACTGGCATTTACATCTTACCACTGACTGCCTATGTTCTGGACATGGAACTACAGGACTCAGTGTTTACTCTGCTAGACTCTGGACATGCTTTGGTTCCACCCCTGGAATCCCCCTGGCTGTACCTTTGGGATGGTAATGTCTATCTTGTGCTACCGAGGAAGTAGTCATTCCTTTTCCTTTGTAACGGAGCTCGCAGGTAAGACTTTGTGCTGAGTCTCAGAGCAGCCTGGGGATTTGGGCTTCTCAGCACTGCCGAAACTGTTAGGAGTTTGGGGTTCTTAGAAATGGACTGACTGCCTCTTGCATCAATGGCTATCCATGCCTCTTTGGGGGACACGGCCGGAGTAGTGTGGCTTGTGTCTAGATGTTCCCCACAACAACACAGGCTGTCATACGTGGGGCTTTTGCAGCAATGGTTGGATCTAGAATGTGTGATTGAGTCACAGTGTAATGTTAGGAATAAGTGATTTAGGGTGGGTGGTAACCAAGTCAGTCCACTGCTCGGTTGGGTGGGGCCCCAGTCTTGGTGACCTGGACATAATATAAAAGACAGAAAGCACCTTGTCTTGCCCTTGCCTGCTTCTGCCCACGAGAAACTGTTTCTGCTCCGCAATGGCCATCTGCTATTCCAACCTGACACAGAGCCAGCCAATTAGAGACTGAAAGTTCTACACACTGTCAGCTACATAAGCTTTTCTGCCTTCAACTTTGGGTGCTGGGTATTTTGTCTCCACCATGAGAGAAAAGTAAAGTAGAGAAGCTCGTTTATTTTTTTAGATTTCTTCCTATTCACGTACAGTTATGAAAAGAACACCTCAACTCTGCACAAGTACAGTTAGCAGGAGGGAGGCCACGGCACAGTGAGGCTAACCAGGATTCTCACCATCAGCCTCACCACCGCGTCGGGGCGGAGTGAAGGCCTGAGAGTCAGCTTCAAAGTCAAGCTAAGGGGACAGGGAGACCGTAAATCATGGCTGCTCTCGCCCATCGTGTGCACATTCCCAAGCCTTGGGACTTGAGAAGGGATGCATTAGAAGAAAAGGGAGCCAGGAAGAAATGTACAGAGATATTTAAAGCACAAGGTAGCACTATTTTAAAGTTGTGGTGAAAATAGCCTGTGACCCACATCGGGATCTATTCGTCTATTGTCCGAGTAACTTCCACAGACAGTACCTTTACAGGTATCAGGGGAACTTGTTTGTCCATTGCACTCTGTAATTGCTGACAAAAATTAGTAGGGCTCCTACAGACAGAGCCTGGCTTGGCTGTGGATCTGTTACTCTGACTGGTGGGGGAAGTACCCACCCTTCCACTGGAATGCGTTGCGGCCGGAGACCGAACGCCACCGTGCAGTGACGGAGCTTTGGCTTCTAGGCATGGTACCCAAGTGGTACGCCAAAATGATACACAAATTTAACGCAGTTCTAATCACAATGCCACAACATTCATTATGGAGCTGGAAAAGAATAAGCCTGCGACTATATGGAACTAGAAGAGACACAAAATAGTCCAGGCATCTTTGCACAAAAGACCAGGGCAGGAGACCTCACAACCCCAGATTTCAAGTGGCAGTGCCAACTGTAGTAGCTAATAAAAAATTCCTGTTGTTCTTCAGTTGGAGTGAACAAGCGCTGCGGTGATAAGGAGCTCATTCTCCAAGCCTCCTCCATACAGCTCCGTGTTCCCACGGCCTGTGACTGCCCTGGTCTGCCACCTGGGGATGCTGACTGGGGTGAGCAGATGCCAGCGCTCAGCTTTAGATCGCTTTCATGCTGCTCTGCAGGGAGCCTACTCACCCAGGACCCATGCCAGGTGTGACAGACAGCCGAGGATAAAGGCTGGCTGTCTGGTCTCTCAGCTTTACCCCAGACAACACAGCCCAAGGGAATCAGACAGTAAGGGCACTTCCGCCTTGAAGTCTCTCAAGGCCTCTGAAGGCCAGAGCGCTTCCCGCAGCGGTACGTCCGGCTGCACTAGGCTGCGTCCCCAGTGGAGACTAAGCACGGTGTTTTGGGGACAGCAGCACCACTGACGGGCACTGGTGAGGCCTTCAGCCACTGGGGGATGTGGGAAGAGCAGCGAAGACCCTGGAGGTAGGGACGGGAGTCAAGGGGACACAAGAAGCCAGAAGCGACACGTTGGGAGGGGCGGGGTTTGTTCTTTGTAGCCATATTGGCTTTCACCCATTCCCCTAAATGCTGCGTGCATTAATTCATACGGTAAAATTTTAAAATAATTTTTGAAAAAACACATTTTAAAAGTAATTTTAATTAAGATACTAAAATATAACCATTCAGGAAAATGACAGGTGACTGCACCACAGCTGCACGTATGTACAATGCACGTGTAAGTAAGCTCCTGCCCAGCGCCCCCCTCCACCCTCCCTCCTCCCTGCCTCCCTTCCTCCCCCCTTTTCTACATATTCCTGAGTCTATTCAGAAGTAAGCATTCAGGGCCAGGTGAGGCTCATCTGGCTCACATTTCTACCTGCCAGAGGTTGCTTAGGATAATACATAAAGATAAAAATTTACTCTGACAAATTGCTCTGTCTTTCATCTCAAAAAAAAAAAAAAAAAAAAGGATTTGCTGCTCTGGCATTTAAATGCCGGGTGTGGTGGCGCATGCCTGTAATCCCAGCACTCGGGAGGCTGAGGCAGGAGGATCGGTGCGAGTTCGAGACCAGCCTGGGCTACAAAAGTGAGCTCAAGGCCAGCCTGAGCTGCATAGCGAGACCCTGTCTCAAAAAGACCAAAAATAAATAAATAAATAAATAAAATTAAATTAAATTAAATGCCATTGGGCTGCTGTCACTGAAACTGTAGGGAAACCAGGGGTGCCCATCCCACAGGAGGGGAGCCCTCCCTCCTGGCCATTATCTGCAGACAATTAGAAGGACTCATTTCTAGACCGAGCATGTGTGGTGCTCCATTACCATCTGTGTTTGAAAGAAACAGTCTTCTGCGGCGGACAGTGGACTTGCACCTGGAATTCTGGCCCTGGGTTCCTGGGCTCCTCACAAATGATGAATTACATAAAGCCTTTGTGTCTGAACACAGAGGTGCAGGAAAGTGAAATGATCTTAGAAATCAATTCGACCTCCTCTCTGTTTTTTCAACCAAATCACGTTGTTCAAATTCCTGGTCGATAACTTTGAAATAAACCAAACAGACATTGTGTAGCCTCCTCTGTCTAACCATAAGGCTTTAGGGGTACAAGGTAAGAGTTGGTGGAGAACATTAAGACTTGTCTTGGCCGGGCATGGTGGCGCACGCCTGTAATCCCAGCACTCGGGAGGCTGAGGCAGGAGGATCGGTGCGAGATCGAGACCAGCCTGGGCTACAAAAGTGAGCTCAAGGCCAGCCTGAACTGCATAACAAGACCCTGTCCCAAAAAGACAAAAAAAAAAAAAAAAAAAAAAAAAAAAAAAAAAAAAAAAGATTTGTCTTTATTCTAATTCGTTTAATTCATCTTGCTGGCCTTCTTGGCCTTGAGGCTTGGTGGCATATGTTACAACTATCACAACAACATATATCCTTGCAGTAAATAGCAGGTGCCAGACTGTGAAGGCCAAAACACTCGTGAAACTGGATTTTTTTGTCGGATGCCTTTATGTTCAAAGTTTTAAGTCTAAATAAACTAAGAGTAGTGATAGTTTGGGGGGGGGGAGAGCTGAAAAATGAAGCAGAACCTTGACAAAGCAACATAGAAACCACGGTCCCTCGCCCACCCGCCTCTGCATCACGAGAGGAGGAGGGACCAGATTGCATCTCTGCTCTACCTGAAAAGTGACTGACTTATGACTTACTTAAATATCTGAATCACTTTCTGTGCCAGGCACGAGCGGTGCGTTAGAGATACAGAAATGTGTCAAAGATGCGCTTTGCTTTCTAGGATTCCACAGCCTGCCCAGTAAGTCAAAGTTTCTCAAAGAAATACAGAGTACAACCCTATGCTTAAAGCTTCTGAGGTCCTGCTTGGTTCCCTGCATGTGTCCCTGACAATAAATTTCATCCTGTGGCACTCCAGGCATATATACCGGGCCCTACTATGTGCTCCCATCTGCGGTTGGTGCTAGAGATTGGGGAGTCAGTGACGAGGACGTTCTAGACTCAATCTCTCCTTCCACATGAGTTGCCTAGTGGGACAAGGTAAACGTCCTCTTAGGTCAGGTTTGGTTGCACATGCTGGTAACCCTAATAATACCCTTGGATATTAAGGAAGGAAGATTACATGTTTTAGTTCAGCCTGAGCAATTAGAAAATTAGTAAATTGAATCCAAGTGCTACAATCTATCCATCAATTTTAATATCGCTCTTCTCTGAGGAGCCATGTCTTCAATCAATGCTTTGACCATTACTGATTTAAAGTATGTTAGCACTCACCCTGGGGAAGGAGAATGGATCCCTGGGTAATGAAATGTACAAGAACAACGCAGAGCCACTAGCTTCCCTGTCCTCAATTACAGCATCTTTTAAAGCTCCAGGAAAATTCACAAGGTTGTTGAGTAAAATCATCCCTTGTTATCAGTTGTCTTATGTCTCTCTCTTACTTTACAATCAGGCTCTCTGCCTCAGGCCACACCCATAACCCCAGCAGTACTGAAACACATATCCCAGTGGATCATGAGTCAGTCTCAGACTCTAGAGGTCCCTGCCCCATGACTGCACGAGGCTTTGGGAGGACAACTAGACAGAGACCATAACATCAGTGCACACTGGAAAAAAGAGAATTGATGGACTATTTTATCAAATTTTTCTTCCAATCCACTGTCCATGACCAGCCCTGTCCTGGGCACTCAGAACATGATGGTAGGTGACAGAGAATTAAATGAAGTGCCTGGGTAACAAATTCTTGAGAAAACAGGATTCGCTCGCCCTTTTCTACAGGCTGCTGCATCCCCACTGTCTATGACTAGACCGCGATCAGAAGTTGTGTCGGTAGCAGCGTCAGCACCAGTGTCCGCAGCTAGAGAAATACTTGACTTGGGAGCCGCCTCTCTTTGTAGCTGCCAAAGAGAGATGTTTGCTTAGACAGTTTATGTAGATTTGCGCACAGAGAACATCTTGTCTAAAATAGCTGTGGTTTGCGATAGTCAAAAATGTACATGTGTCTGTAGGATATGTTCTCAGTACTAAAAGAAAAGCAGATGATTCCCTTATAAATGTGCTGTGCATGCTACCTCTGCTCCCTGGAGTGCAGAGCCTGGCAGCTCTTGCAGAGAGCTCTAGGTGCGACATCCTGTTTCTTCTTTTGTCTACGTTCAGGGAATGCCAGTCCTTATTCTTGGCTATCTTATTTCTCCTAGGTATGGATAACTTTATTCTTTGTGGTCTTTCCAACTGGTACAATACCAAAGCACACACTTCACTTTCCCAGCTCTTATTCAGGCCTTGCCAATAGCATAAAACAGTTTGAGGAATTGGGCACGCAGCTCGCTCGCCAGCCCGGGTCAGCTCGCTCGCCAGCCCGGGTCTGACTGACGGTGTTTTCCCTTTCCTTTCAGAGCTGTGCACCTTTTGGCAATCAGGAAGAATATGAGGGAGAAAATGACATGCTGGCAGCCCTGCAGCTGGCTGCTACTGTGAATGTCTAGAAATAAAGGTGACGGTGCCCTGCCCTTTACTGTCTGGAGCAGCTGGGTCACACGCAGAGCCGTGTCTCCGCTGTCCTGCCACCGTCCTCCTTCTTTTCAGCCTGGGTATCGAGACTGCTCATAAGCTGATGAATACTGAGCATGCATGACCACCTTGCTATCTTTCTATTACTCTCAGAAGCACAATCACTAGAAATCCTTCATAAACAAAAGCCAGTAATCCTTAGCAAAAGACATAGGTCAGTTTGATATTCTCTTTTCTGTCTCTCACTCATTCTCTCAAATGTGTACAGAATATTTTAGTTTAATCTGGGGTTATTATATCATAAAAAGAATAGCCCTAATTATTTAAAAGAAGCGCACACATATTTAAATATTTTTCAGAGCTAATCACAATATAAGTAGCTACATAAATACGTTGCATGGTCGCATATCTTCAGCTGCTGTCTGGGTTCCTTAACATTCCCTGTTCTCTTTAAGGTCTCATTTCTGGTGACTCTCCTATGGAAAGGTGAACCATCATTTTTGTTTGCTCTTTCTCTTCAGGAGCCCAAGAATGTGACTGAAATCTTGAGGAGCCTGGTTAAAAAGGCAAAGTCACTCCTAGGTGTTATCAGCATCACACATGTCATGGAGCAGCGATTAGGGCATTGCTCGAGTGCACAGGGCCGCATCGATTCCCCCTTCCCACAGCTTCAAGGTCATTAGCTTTAGCCTGCTGCCTGCTGAACCCCCAGCACATAATCGCTCACAGAGGACACGCTCTCCACTGCCTTGGAAGAGCAGGTCTGGTAACGGAACTTAAGTTTGATTATTTACAAGTTCCTGCCTTGGTCCCTGCCCAGCCATGTGAGTCGTTCTATTTATCTATGTCAGATTTCAGGGCCATAAATCGTGGCCCGTGTTGCCTCCTGGTCTCTGAGCAGTCATCGCCCCTTGCAGGCGTCTTCCGTGTGCGCTTTCACGAACACTCGCTTCTATTCATTGCTGTTGCGTTCACCGCCCAGGTGTGCAAGGCCGGTGGGAAAGCTTGCTGACACAGCAGAAGATGCCTGCGGATGGCTTATGAGACAAAATTTATTAAAGTGTCAACAAGGATGGATAGACTTAGCCCTGAGTTGTAAGCAGAAAGGGCTCGCCTGTGAAGTGACCTGCTTGCAATGGCCAGCATCTCTGGTCAGTTCTGGGCAGTGAGCTGGACTGGAACACTCCAGAGAGAGCTCTGAGTGTCCCCTGGAGCTCTCTGCAGCATCGTACTCCGCAGCGCTGGGCTCCGCACCCAGCTGTTGCACAGAGGGGCGTGT
Organism: Myocastor coypus; assembly: GCA_004027025.1. Classification (NCBI taxonomy): domain Eukaryota; kingdom Metazoa; phylum Chordata; class Mammalia; order Rodentia; family Myocastoridae; genus Myocastor; species Myocastor coypus. Next base: position 45,490 of record PVJA010000428.1, read on the forward strand.
GTGTGTGTGTGTGTGTGTGTGTGTGTGTGTGTGTGCAAGTTCCTGTATGTGTGTATTTAATTTATATTTGTATTTTTAAAAGGGAGTACAAAATAATATTAAAACAAAAATTGTAATACAGATGGACAATTGCAAATGGAAAATGTGGAGCTGTGCTGGAAAAAGGGGCCTTTGAGACTCCCATAGTTCTCCTTTGACGGGACCTCTACAGAGGTACCTGAAGACATCGGTCAGAGGACCCGGCTAGAGACCTAGGAATGATGGTGTGATGGTCAGGAACGAAACTTTCTCTATGAGTATAATGGGCCAGATAGGCCCAAAGTCTAGAGCAGTTCTCTGTAGAGTCTAGCTCTCAGTGGCTCCAAACCAGTCTGGGGTGAAGAAGGTGGTTTTCCTTCATGAAGTCAACCACATGCCACACACCTTTGTAACTGACCATTGTCAGGCCCACAAAATCAGACATAGGTTTTAGGTGTATGATAACATGGAGGCAGTGGTTGCTTTTTCGGTACGGCTTCCAATTCAGAGACTGGGGGATGGGTGAAGAGTGGGGGAGGAGATCACGTTTCTGTCTCGACCTCTTCTTGCCTACCTCATTCAATACCAAAGTAAATGAACAGCCACAAAGTAACAGGGTAGTGGAGAGAAACACTCCCTTGGGAAGGGGGCAAGTGTGTGGTGGGAGGCTCGCAGCCGTCATTTGTCCACCTCAGCTGACTGAAATCCAGCTGAACACAATGTTCTGGAGTCGGGCCCATTTCAGCTCCAGGGATCCTTCAGCCTTGTGTTCTCTGGGGCACTCTTCTCTTGGTCCCTGGACTTGCTCTTGAGGAAGACTTCTTGTGTCAGTAGGACGAAGTAAGTTTACAGCTGAGCTGGACTCTCAGCCTGCTTTCTGCAAGTAGGAAGCAATGAACGCGGAGAGCTCTTCGTTTTCCGTGGTCTCTGGCCCAGTTATTCACATCCTACAAAAATGGCGTGGGCTTCCTATCTGTGAGTGCAGCGAGCCAGTGCCTCCTCTTCATTAGGATGCCCTGCTATCTACCCGGAAAGGGACTCACTCTGACTGCCTTGCAGCATTCTGCGATGGTAAAGGATCAAAGGCTGTAGCAGTTATAGCCTGACTCCATCTTTATCAGGAAGCAATTTCCTTTTTTTTTTTTTTTTTTTGTGTGTGTGTGTGTGTGTCTTTTTGAGACAGGGTCTCACTATGCAGTTGAGGCTGGCCTTGAGCTCACTTTTGTAGCCCAGGTTGGTCTCGAACTCACACTGATCCTCCTGCCTCAGCCTCCCGAGTGCTGGGATTACAGGCGTGCACCAAGCAATTTCTTAATTTGAAAACCTTTTGTAAATAGGAAAGAGTGAGGTCGAGCCACAGCTTTACTTTCCAACTGAGTGCATATGTGCCTTCGGACTTCCTCTGGTATCTGCTTGCGAACTGAATAATTCCTTCATCTCTGTGTTCTCTTGAAGTAACTTATCTTTGTGCAAGTAGAGAAGCCAAATGGTATGCTGAGCCTCCTGCTTAGGAGCTGCATAACTAACCTCAGGCTTCATAAGCAATTCTGCCTCCTCCCTTCTCCCCCCTCCCCTCCCTCCCCTCTCCCCTCCCTCCCTTCCTTCTTTTCTTTCTTCTTTTATCTCTGCTGTTATGCAATGCTATTTCCTATCAAACAATTGTCTACCTAATGGCACATGTTTAGGTTTTTGCTATGGGAGCACAATACCCTCTACATCGTATTTTGTCAGTCTTCTCTCTGAGTGACAAACCATGCTGGGATTAGTGACTTAAAAGACCGATTATGTTGCTTACATCTCTTTAGATCCGTGGTTCCAGCTGGGCTCCTAGGCGGCTTTGCTAGTCTGAGCTGTGGGAGCTCAGGTAAAGCCCCACAGCAACCTGCGTGCTTGGCGGGTGAGTGGTTGGAGAAGCGCCTCTGCAGGCTTGGCGGGCGGTTTGCAGCTCTGCACTCTGGGCAGTTCACCATTCATAGCAAGACTATGCTGCTAATTTCTATTGATCTTTTTGAAGGGCTCGATTCATGTTTAAAGTTTTTATTTTGGCCAACTTTACATGCTAGTATCTGGCCATCTGAGCAGCTACATTGAAGACAACAGTGTGTAATGTAACAATGACTGTTGAATACTTATGTTGCTTTTTTTGGAAATTGTGTATTGTTTCTAATGTCTTATCTATTAATTTTTTAGTCTCTTTAAAAAAAAGAAGATCAAAAAAAAGAAAAGCAAAGAAAGGCTAGTCCCGGCTTCCTCTCATGGTATCAGCAGCCTCTCAAGATGGCTGAAAGCACCAGCTGCAAGAGCTCCTGAGGTTGGGGCTTAAAAGCCCCTCCCACCCAGCCACCACCCATCGAAAACCTTCCAGAATGTTCTGCTGGTTAAAATAAGAGGTCTGTGCAGATGCAGGTGGGGGAAATGGACTACATTTTTTGTTTATTTCTGTTTTTTTGTTTGTTTGGATGTTGTTGCTGCTTTGGTTTTACTTTATGCTTTTGTTGCTTTGGGCACTAGTGGGGATTGGCATGAAAGGCTTCTGCAGACCTCGGGCTCTGCCTCCTAATTGGAGCTAATGAAGTCACATTTCAGAGAAGTTTAGTGCAGAAATGGGAAGCATTAATGTAACTACCAGTGTCAAAAATATACTAGAGTTGCTCACTAAATATATGTGAAGAGAACTGGGATACTACCAAAGCATCCATAAAGAAAACTGCTTATCTAGCCAGTGTGAACATAACTTCCAATTTGACTGGTAGCTTCAAAGATGACATGGTCCCAAGCAGCAGACGACAGAGTCCCTCCCCCGCGAGACACACACTTCCATCTTGCACATAGCATGCAGCAGCGTCCAGAGACCATAGCCACCAACTTCTTACGCTCGGAGTTCTTTTCTACTTAAAAAAAAAAACAAAACTTGTTCTTCCGTGGAAGAACGTTTTCAAACCTAGAATGAACTATTGCCTTCTGTTTGCTTCTGTGTAAATATATTATTTACTCAAGACCTTACATTTGCCCAGCAGGCATTTGTGCCACGAAGCTATCTCTCCAGCCCTGATAAAAATCAATCTGATTATTCTGGAAAAGTCAATTTAACTTAGTTGACTATGTCATTTGTAGTAGGAATTTTCAAAGTTGTGTGAAAATAAGATTATTAAAATCTAATGGCCTGAGGTTAAGGTCCAAGTGGATCCTACTGAAACAATGTAGTTTATAACATCATACCAAAAAATTAAGGGAGTGTTTAAAATTAATTCAGACCACAGGGACCTGGGGTTGGATCCCAATGTAGTGAGCTGGCTCCACCCCTAGGGTGTGCTGAGAAGGCAACTGAGACTGGGCATGGCGGCATGTGCCTGCAATCCCAGCGTTTGGGAGGCTGAAAACGGGAGGATCACTACCAATCCGATCTGTGTAGTGAGACCCCATAGACCCTGTACTAAATACATAAAAAATAAAATAAAGAAATAAAATAAAATTAATTCAGACCAAAATCAAGGAGGAGAATCTGTAGCGCTGCCACATTCAGTGCCCAGGTGTGCCTAATTCTAGCTCCGCCTCAGGAGTTTCTGACGTTCTGCTGTATGCACTCACTGGTTTGGTGCAGAGGCCGGGCACGTGGATGCATGCCTTGCAAACTGTGAGGCGGCGGCTATGATCTGCAGAGGAACGGTGCATCCTGCTCTGTGGACCCCTCTGGCTGGCAGCAGCTATGCAGGGGGTCCCAGCACAGTGCCTGCCCCGTTGCTGGAGGACGCTATGCTGAGAGCCATTCCTGGAAAGGTCCATTGTTTCTGTCTGTGACTCAGGGCACTGGGGTGTGGCTTCACTTTAGGGTTTCTAGAGTTACTATCCCACAGTGGCCACACGAGGAATAACTCTAAGTGACAGCCAGAGTCAGGGTGGTCTGGAAAGACATAGCGTGAGGGGCTGACCCTGTCACCACAGTGGAAGGCCGGCCCTGGCATCAGTTATGCCGGGTCTGAAAGAGCCAGCACTGAGCGCTTGAGCTGCCTGCGTGGAGCAGACATCTGCTGTCTGATCGGCTTCCTCACCTACTGGTGCATGTGGAGACATGCCTTGTCGTGGGCACTATAACAGCCTGGACTAAACAGAGGGTCTTCCGGAGTGAGAGCCACCTTGCACGCAGACCTGCAGGCCAGGACCAGCTGGAGAGCACTGCGACTCGGACTCCAAGCCTGTGGATCCAGGAAGGAAACCACTCATTCAAATATACAGCTACGTCTTTTCCGTTTGGGGCTCTCTGTCTCTGTCTCTGCCATCCTCCCCACCTCCACATATTTCTTTTATTCTTTAGTGATTTATTTAGACCTGGGGAATTTTCCTTTGTCCTTCCTTTTTATTTCTTCTCTCTTTTATTCCTATTAATTTTTTTTCTTTCAGTACTTTCTTATTTTTATCTTCCATATTATTTTATTTTTCTCACACTTTTTTCCTTTAACATTCTACTTATTATTTAGTTTTCTTTATGACATATCTATCTATATCTATATCTTTATAGATGTATATATAGATAGATACAGATAGATAAATATAGATCTATCTATCTATAGATAGACAGATAGATAGATAGATAGAGATATATAGATATAGATTTATTTTTCCCATTGCTGGGGCTCAAGCTCAGCACCTTATGTTGCCAGGCAGGCGTATATACCACTGAGCTGTATCCTCAGCCTACCTTTATCTATTTCTTTATTTTATTTGTAAATTTTTTAATGCATTTGATCAGGGCCTCACTGCGCAGTTGAGGCTTGTAGTGATCCTCCTGTTTTCAGTCTCCCCAGTGCTGGGACAACAGCTGTGCACCACCACAACTGTTCCCCGTGGCCGGCTCAGTGTGCCCAGGGTCAGGGACAGTGCAGCCTGTGATACCAGGGATTGAACCCCACTCCCTACCCTTATCTAAGCAGATGCTTAGTCTGATTAGTGAACTCAACAGTTCTGTTTCTATAAATGTCTTCTTACCCCTCAATAGGTTACATTACCTGCTACACAATAGATGATCTTCTCTCCTTTTTCCTATCTTCCATTGTTTAGCTTTTCCAGAGTTTCTTCTTAATTCTCCTATTCCCAGCCACCTATATCATCAACAGCATACCTAGTAAGATTCATTAGCCTTTAGAAAAGTAACTATTTTTGCTATTGAATTCCCTTTTGTCATTGCTGGAGGCATAGGTGTTGCGTTTCGTACAAATTTGCAGCATGTCAGTATCTCGGGGGTCTTGGTGTTTACACTCTAATGAAGAATTTTCTTTTCTGGTTAAGGGTGGTACATTATTGATCTTTAATGCTATGTCGATATCCAACTTATTCTTTATGACATTTCTGATATTGATTGCCTTGATATTGCCAGCATCACGGGAGTGTTGTCTTTGATGTGTTTTTTCTTTCTGCATGCCAGCACTGGGATTACCTTTGTATCATGAACACACTGCAGTGTATATTTCTAAAGAACTTAATGTTGGGCCGATGGCACTGCATCTTCTCCTTGATCAGAGGCAAAAGATGACAGCCATGCCAAGAACTCATTATGGAAAAGGAGATTAACTGAAGAGATCTCCATAACAGCAACAAAATATTTGCACTGTGAGAGTCCTCCAAATTAAGCACAAAGTAACACAGACAAGCAAGAAACAACACAAACGTATCCGGCAAGGCAACAAATTACCACCTGAAGCTCGAAACTCCCCCGGAGCCAATCCTGGGGATCCAAGGAGGAGGAGCTCCCAAATAACACCGATGAACTATTTGGAAGGATACAGAGAAGCAGCACGTGGAAAAGACCCGAAAGGGCCAGGGCCAGGCATCGAGGGAATGGGGCGATCAAGGTGAGGTCTGGGCACTTTGGGGTGAGGACAAAATTCGCCATGCCCTTTATACTTCTTAGTAGCTATAAAGAGCCCGTGAAATCCTATATGTCATTTAACAAAGATCCATTTTATTATTATTATTTTATTATAAAATAGCAAGTATTAAAATTTTTCATGGTTTAATAAAAGATCTGCACTAGTCAACTACGAATCTGAAATTTGGGAGCTTGAATATGAAATTGCGTGCTTGTTTATGGCACATGCCACTTTCTCCACACACACACACACATTCGCGTACACACGTGTACCATGTCAGGTGGACCAGTGGCCACCGCACAGCGCATATCACAACCTCCCAGAGGCCTGACCATGTCACCTTGCGTGGGCAAAGGCGCTTCGCAGCTGGAATGCGAGGACTTGAGGCCGAGAAGTTGTGCTGGAGGACGTGATACCATCACGGGAGACAAACCCAGCAAGCGGAGGCTGGGTGTGGAGGAGGATGTGAACTTGTGGCTGTCTTTGATTACAGAGAATGGGGTCACCAGTCTCCTCTAGAAAACTTGATTTAACTAAGGGAACCAATCTTGAACTTCTGTTCTTGAAAGTAAGAACATGAATTTTTACTATTTTAAAACTTCAGTATTGTGGTCATTTATTGCAGTAGAACTAGGCAACGACTATGGTATCTATTTTAAATATTGTGTTTCATGTAAGCAAAACACTCTAACTTCATTTCTCTTATCAATCAGCTTAGTTTCTGATTCAAAGCTCCTTAGCAACCAGAAAAGGGAAACACAGTCATTTGTAGGTTTTAGCTTTCTATGCATTTATTTATGTTGTCCTGCCCATTACAGATCTCTCCATCTCGTGCTGACCCTCAGTCTAGGAGGGTCTTTCACGCATGCCGCTAGTAGTTCACAAAGAGTGCCTGAGTGCCCACATATCTACTGGTAGAGAACCATCGCAGGATGGAATTTTAGGGACTTCTATCCATACATTCTGTAGATAAATTGCTATATCTGCCCAGCCTCCGATGCCCTGCCTGACCTTGGGGTATCATGGCCAGAAGTGGCTCAGCAGCCATGTTTCATGTTGGACCATTGGGGCCTCTGGCTGTGCTGGGCTCTGCAAGGTGCCCCTCAGCCTGCTTATCTTTCCCCAGACATAGAAAATGTGCAGCTGCTTTCATGTGCTGTGGAGACCAGGGGCGATGGCTGAACATCCATTCTTCACCCATACCCCCACTGTATATGTTCTGTCACCAGGACAGCTAGAGGGACAGCAGTGAGTTTGCTGAGCAGTGAGTTTTTAAAGAAAAATGGGAGGGCTGGCAAGATAGCTCAGTGGTCTAGAGCACCTGCTTAGGCAAGCTTAGGCAGGCGAAGGGGACTGTGGTTTGATCCGTGGCACCATATATTGTGCCAGCCCAGCTCTCGGGGCAGGATGAACCAGCCAAAAGCAATAAGGAGCCGGGCGTGGTGTTGCACGCCTGTAATCCCAGCACTCGGGAGGCTGAGGCAGGAGGATCGGTGCGAGTTCAAGACCAGCCTGGGCTACAGAAGTGAGCTCAAGGCCAGCCTGAACTGCACAGCGAGACCCTGTCTCAAAAAAAAAAAAAAAAAAAGCAATAAAGAAAGAAATAAAAAATGGTAGTCCTTCAAATATCTGATCCTTCAACTACATCTAATAGTCTTCATTTTTATTTCCTGCCCTCTATAAAACAGGGCGATGGCAGAGTTAGAAGACGGACAAGCCTATAACCTGGTTCATTCTCCAATTCTTCCCTGCCTCACAGCTCAAATGCTTGCCCAGTGTGGGGAGCAGCAGTGTGGGAACTGCTAGGGAAAGCTTGGGCCTGGGGGGCTTGGGGCTGGGGGGCCTGTACCGCCAGTTGTGTCTAACTCAGATATTTTCAGATTTTTACTTAAACCTGGCGCTCTGGCCTAAAAGCCTGAGACTGGATTCCTTTCTTCCTCAGTCCTAACATGATAACTGGATCTATCTTTCTTTGGGACGACAGTGGCTCTGAAGCTCAGATTCTGAGGGGATGGGTCTGAGGTTGAAGGAAAAATGAGCTTTCACTGATGGAAAATAAGAGAATATTTCATGCTCTTGGTTTGTTTCATGTAAAAGGAGGAATTGAAAGGCGGAAAGATTTGAAACATTGAATTGTTAGAGTTACGATTCGCGCTCATCTCCTCGGTTCAATGCCTGACAGCACCACGGCAAGTCATTAGGTGTCGGCTTCATCTGGTTACCTGGTCTCTAAGGTGGAAAGCTTGGAAGAAGTGCACTGTAAGGCTATGGTAGCTCCTCGGGTGGCGCTTTGGCTGGGAATCTTCAGCGCTACCTCGGTAAGAGAAAAAGAACTCCTAAAATTTCTCCTCAGAAAGTATGAATGTATTCTGCATTATTTGCAGAAGCCTGAGTATTAGATTCAAAAATGTAATTTTTCTGTTTATTAATCAGTGAATTCATGTAACTTTATGCTCATAAAATGATATTTACTATTTTTAAATCTAAATTTAAACTTCCATAATTCATACATCCAGTAATTATCTTTATTAAGTTAGTGAATGAGATGTTACATTATTTTTATACAACTAATGAGTATTTTGCTTTATTTTACTATTCCAGTTCACTCACTTAAAACCTTTTTCAGCATTCGATTTAATTTTCTCAGCTGATTATTTGCCAGAGTTTGACCTTCAGATTGTTTTCCAGTATCTAACAGAGAAAGTTGGGTTGTTTGCTAGCCTGCATCTTAACGCCACAGTTTATACCCAGCTACCTACTGACAATTTGAAAAGTTAGTTTCAGGCAATAAAATGTGAAAACTGCAATTTGCCGTACAGTCCTGTGTGGAATAGATCTGCCACTCTTTGGAAGAAGATTCACTACCAGTTATTCCACCATTGATTCAGAAACTTGAACTGTGGAAGCACTTATCACAGAGATTAGAAATGGCTTAGGTACCTGCCCTGGGCACCCTGCAGGAAGGAGACTGCAGCCTTCCTGCAGCTTGTGGGAGGAAGACATTACTGTGTCTTGATTTGTACAGGATTTTATAAGGGATAAACAAAATGAATTTTTAAAAGATTATTGTCTCCCATTTTTTTTCTATTAGTTTTAAGTTTAAGGATTTATAACTGCAAATGTACAACTTAGTTAAGACTTTATCAATCAGTTAACAACATATGTATATATATATATATACACACACACACACACACATATATACACACACACACATATATCTATACATATCTGCTTAAATCTAAACATCTAAGTGGTGCACCTAAGTGCACCAGGGAAATATATTTTACAGATTAAATTCAGAGGTAAGAGCAGAGAAATATATGTTTGAGTTAAAGAGTAAACGATTCTGGTATTTTCCTAGTGTATGCCTTTTAAAAAAGAAATCAGAATTTTTGATGATAGCTTGCTTATCTATTTCTTTATTTATTATTTAGCTATTATGCTACCTTGGGACAAAGGTGAAGACATAGTGAAGCATCTGAATTCAAGGACAAGTGCTCTAGCATTAAAAATGAAATTTTTTTTAATCTGCAAATAATGTAAGAAAACAAGTAAAAGAAAGATAGTAGGAATCTGAAGAGTGGTAGCCTTCTTTTTAAGGTAACAATGGATGATAGAGGAATAGGCCCGGAAGCCGGTGTTTCCAATTCAGGTGGAAGACTATCAGAAAGCCAGTGTGGAGCAGATGTTTGAAAACTGATTACCTACAGCGAAATGTCTGGAACACTAGACCTCGCAGCTACTGGAAAATCTGCCTCTGGCATCCTGAACACTTATTAAGGTTCACGCTTTCGTATTTCCAACACAAATCTCCCTTGCAGAGGAAGAAGAAGCCACGTGGCCTGACGGCCCACCGCGAGGGGCTACGAGTAGGCCAGGTGATATGCCAAGTGCCCGCCTCTGCTGGTACTGCCACACTTCAGAGCCTGAAATCCCAGTGGTGGCATCTCCAGGAGGGCACTCTGAAACCAGGGGCAGAGCCAGGCGTGGCAGTGCCCGCCTGCAGTCCCAGCACAGGACGAGGCAAAGGATGGCAAGTTCAGCTCCAGTGCGGGCACCTAAGTAGCTTAGTGATCGCCTGGATCAAAATAAAATCCTAAAGGGCTGAGAATGCAGCTCAGTGTGAAGCTCTGGATTTAGGCTTTTGAACTGAAGGAAAACAAAAGCAGAAACAGAGAACTCTGTATGGCACTACTTAAAAATACAATATCGCAACTTCTCACGCAGGCTGAGCTTAGCACATTTCTTCCGAAGTGGAGCTCTGCAGTCCTTAGGACTCGGCCACCTGGACTCACCACCGTCTCTGCTGCACACAGAGGCAGAGCTGAACGTACTCTACAGTGACGGGAGCTGACCGCGCTCCCTTCTGCTCTGCAGAATGTGAACTGCGCAGGATTTCACCCCTGGGCTATGACCTCTGATCTAGATCACGTGTCGACCTGGCAAGGGCTTCGGGACTTGGATCTGCCTCACGGCTTGCACGACGCTCCCTCTGAAATTCAAGGGGTTAGCGTTGGTGTTAGAGGATAAACGTGGAAGGGAGAATTTAAACATAATTAGATAGCAGTATCCCAAGCCTTATAATAAGTGGTAAACAGACAACAGACACCTAGTTTTTATAACACATTACCCTTCTCCAATTTCAGCACAGAATCTAGAAAATATGTTATTATGAATAAACCAGAACACCTGAAAATATTGAAGAAGTATAAACATCCACATAATGCATCTTGTCTCACCACCTCCCTGCTAGACTATTCATCTTCATGAAAAATCCTTCTAGTCAAAAAGATCAAGTGTTTCCTGAGTGAGTCACATGATCAGAGACAGCTCCACACCATGCATGCAAGAGGGGCTATCAATTTTCACTAACATGGTGAGGACGCGCCTGCAATGCTAACCTGAATAAATTGGCTGGAATGGATCACAAATCTTGTGATAAAAGTAGAAAATGTTAGCCTCATGCATTATTGGAAACTGGCACACAATAAAGCATGCTAAAGAAGACTAATTTCTTTTCAGTGATAAGGTGGAAATATTTGTAGAGACCAATACTTATTTTATAAACAAAGAAGCAATGGAGGGTAAAGAGAGAGAGAGAGAGAGAGAGAGAGAAAGGACTAAGGAGAAAGAAGCTACGATCTCTGAGCGCAACAGCCGAACACATAAAGGGACACAGGAGCAAGTCCGGATGGAGAAAGCAAAGAGTAATCATTTAGAAAGTGAATGCTTTCTAAATTCTGCCAGGTGTTCTGCATTTCTTATCTCTCTTATCCTTTCAGTCATCTTTGAAAACAGTGGGTGTCATTATCACACTTCGCCACCAAGGGAAAGGAGTTAGGAATGCTAAGTAATTTGCAAAGCCACTCTGGGGGAAAGCTTTAGATCCAAGACTAAAGCATGACTATCTGAAGCTCTTCCAAAGGGGCTTGCTGAGAAAGAAACACAAGTTGTTGTCTTAGTTACTCCTTTTGTTGATGGGACAAACTTCTAGACATCCACCATTTAATGAAGAGGAGCTTTATTTTGGCTCACAGTTGGTACGGGTTTCGACCCATGCTCTGCAGGCTCCACGCCCGGTTACATGGCAGACGGACGTCGCGTGACACAGTAGGCAGAGAGCAGACAGCACGGAGGAGGATCGAGTCCTAGGATCCCTAAGATCCTCCTCCTGGGACCAGGCTTCAAGTCCCCTCATCATGTTAGCTAGAAACCCGTCAGTGGACTCACGCGTGCATGAGAGTCACGGCCCGGATTCAGCCTCCACCCAAGAGCCTCACCTCTGAGCGCATGAGATTTGGGATGGACATCTAGGTATAAACTGTGACAGCTGCCAGCTAGGACCACCTCAAAGCATTTTTAGTATTGGGAGTCATCAATGAAAACATCCGTTTAGCAGTTTATGGAAGGTTTTATATTGTAGTGAAAATGTTGTTATTTAAAATTTTGCATTATGCTGAGATACTATTTCGAGTAGGAGGAAGATATGATCAGAAAAACAGCACATATTAAAGTTTAATGGGTAATGAAAAGTATATATTCCCACATTTGCAATACACATGCATAAATATTAAAAGCTCACTCCAATGAAAATGGTGGGCCATCATAAAAAGGAATTAAAATGTACTCTATTACTGAAATAATTTTTAAAGTCTTTTTTGGGGGGGCTTATGGATGGCTTTGTATTGTTTCATTTTTTTAATGGACGACTTTGTGTCAGAACAGTACAGAAAAGGTTCTCTCTAAATAACTAGGAAATAGAATATCATAATTTTTATTTCTCTGTTCTGTTTTTGATTTTTGATATTACTGAGATTGAAATCTGGAGGTAGCATATTATTTCCTAATTTTATTATTTTAACTAACCAATGAAATCATAAATATTGCGTGTATCAGTAGGGTACCATGTACCATCTCTGTGTGTATATGTGTTAATGCTTAAATTGTGTTTGATATATTTATCTTTCCAAGAATTTATAATTTCTTTTTTTATAGATTTGATTTTATTTTAAAGAGTAAAAATAGCAGAAACAAAGGTATAAAAAACAGTAACAAGTAAGAGTACATACAGTACAGAATTTCAAAACAAGAAAAATTTAACAATGGTTGCATTACATATTTTCATCATCAAATCAATTTAGATCAACAGACATAGGTATGTAAGACTGATCAAACAATTAAACTTTAACACTTTCAATAAACATGATTTTTTTTTAACTCTTCCAAATGCATTTTGTATTTAAGTCACTCTTCTAAAAAAAAATTATAGGGGTTCAGAATGCAGAAAACACAAGGTCCTGAGATTGATTCCTGATACTGTCCAAAATTCATTCATTAATTCATTCATTCATTCATTCATTTTGGTATTGGGGACTGAACCCAGGACCTTGCACTTGCCAAGCAGGTGCTTAGGCCACTGAGTTATCTCCCTGTCCCATCAATTTCTTTCATTAATGTTTTATCATTTTTATTGTAGATATCTTCCATCTGTTCAATTAAGTGTATTTCTATTTAATTATTTACTTGCTACTGTCAGTGGGATTGGTTTCTTGATTTCTGTTTCAGAGAATTTATTACTGACAACATTACTGGCAACATTACTGACTTAATGGACATATTGCAACATTACTGACTTAATGTCGATTTGGTATCCCATAACTTTGTTGAATATATATATATATATATATATATATATATATATATATATTTAGTACCAATAGGTTGTTTTCATTTTTGAAGATTTTAGGGTTTTCTATGTATCAAATTATTTCATCAGCAAACAGTGGAAATTTGGCAGCTTCTTTTCTAATATGATGTACTTTGTTTTATTCATTTTATTTTGCCTAAGTTCTCTGGCTATAACATCAAATAAAAATGTTCGAATTGTCATCTTTCTCTTCTTCCACTTCTTAAAGAATTGTAAATGTTTCTGTAATCAATATAATATTATCTGCCGGCTTATAGTAAGTGAGCTTTATTATGTTGATGATTTCTTATAGGCCTCATTTATTTAACATTCTTATTTTTATTTATTTATTTATTTATTTAGTCTTTTTGAGACAGGGTCTTGCTATGTAGTTCAGGCTGGCCTTGAGCTCACTTTTGTAGCCCAGGCTGGTCTTGAACTCGCACCAATCTCCTGCCTCAGCCTCCCAAGTGCTGGGATTACAGGCAATTTAGCATTCTTATGATGAAAAGATGTTGGACTTTATCAAATTCCTTTTCTTCTTAAGTTGACTTTATGGCTTTTGTCTTTCCCTCGGTTGATATAGGGCACATATTTATTTGTTTGAATATGCTGAACCAGAGTTGCAATTCTGCTTTCCTGAGATCAGCCCTACTGATCATGATAAATCATATTTTGAATATGTTATTGGATTTGGTTTGCTAGTATTTTGATGAAGACTTTTGCATCTTTTTTTCATCAAGAATATTGGTTGTAGATTTCTTTTTATTTTTATTGTTTCTGTGGCTTGCCTATCTGGTTTTGATATTGGGGTAATTCTGGCCCGATAGAATGCATTTGGGAAATTTTCTACTTATTTATTTATTTATTTATTTATTTATTTATTTATTTATTTAGCGGAACCAGAGATTGAACTCAGGCCCTTGTGCTTACCAGGCAAGCACTTATTCTGCTGAACTATCTCCCAAGCCCCATTATTTCTTTAAATGTTTGGTAAATTTCAGCACTGAAGACATTTGGTCTTGGGCTATGAAGACAAGCTTTTTATTTCTAATTCTGTTTCACTACATGTTGCTGGTGATGTTTTGTATTTCTTCATGAGTTGTACAAAGTTGCTCACATTCGTGTTTCTTGAATTTGTCTGTTTTTCCTGTTGTTTAAAGTTTGTTAGCTAGTGAATGTTCATAAGGATCACTAATAATGTTTTTTTTTTATTTCTGAGATGTCCATTGTAATGTTTGCTTTTATACCCCAGATTCTATTTTTTTAATCTTCTTTTTCTGTCTATCTAAGTGGTTAGCTATTTTATTTATCTTTTCAAAGAAGTAGCTTTTTATTTCACTGCCCCCGTTCTTATGCTTCTACTTACTTACTTCTGTTCCCAATGTTATCATATCTGTTCTGCTACTATTTTGGGGTTTACTTAGTTCTTGTTTCCTATTTCCTTGAGAAACAGTGATAAGTTGTTTATAAGTGATCATTCTATTTTCTTTCTTTTTTTCTCTTTTCTTTTTTCTACTTCTTTCTTTTGTTTTACTATGGACATGGATTTCCGTATTGTCCCCTGCTGGCACTGCTTTTGCTATATCCTGTCATTTAGGTACGTTATATTTCCTTTATTGGTTTCAAGGTATGTCTAAAATACATTCTTGATTTCTTCTTTGACTGATTATTTAAAATTAAATTGTTTAGCTTATATGTGTGTGTATAGTTTCCAAAATTTTTCTTATTACTGATTTCTAGTTTCATTGAGTAGTAGTTAGAAAAGAAACTCATTTATATTTTTTAATTTGTGAAAACTTGTTTTGATCTATTCTGGAGCATGTTCTGTGTGCTGATGATTACAATGTATATTTGGCATCTGTTGGGTGGAATGTTCTGTGGATACTTGTTAGTTTCCTTCGGTGTAGAGTGTAACTGAATTTTGTTTCTTTGTCTATTTTCTGTATGGATGATATGTCCATTTCCAAGAGTGAATGTTAAAATCCAGAGCTATGCTGTATTAGAGCCTTTCTATTCCTTTAGGCTGATTACTGCTTGCTTTGTATATTTGGCTGCTCCAGTGTAGAGTGCATTAATATTTTAAATTATTGCTTCTGGCTAAATTGACTCATTTATGATTACTTAATGACCTTCCTTATCTCCTTATACTTCTTATCATATAAAATCTATTTTATCTGTTGTCAGTATAGTTGCTACGTTTTTATAATATGCATGAAATAACTTATTCTCTTCCTTGACTTCCACTGAATGAAATGAGTTTCTTGTGAGCAACATATAGTTGGATCTTTTCTAAAAAATTTGTTTAGTCACAATATGTCTTTTGAGTTGAGCATCTAGTCCATTTGCATTTAAAGCAATTGATGGATATGATCTTATCACAACCATTATATAACTTGTTTAGTTGTAATTTCTTTATCACCATCTACAGTTTCTTTGGTACTTAAGTGAACTGACTGAGTAGCACAATTTGGTCTTACAGTAGAGACCAAGGCATGCAAATGTACTCTAATACAAAGAGAGAAGCAGTTTGAACAGCAATTTGACAGGATAGTGCAACTGTCCAAGAACACGGCTCATCACTCTACTCTAGAACTTCTCACTGAAGATCAAAAAACTATATATCAGGACGAATACCCAACTGAGTCATTTTTACTATGCAAGAAACACTAACCAAGGGGAAGTGTTTTGACATTTCCACAGTCCTTATGTTAGCCATCAGGCTGCAGAAACTCCATGAGAGGAAGGCTGAAGTGTCCAAAGCACTAGAAGAACCTGACTTTGTACTGGAACCTTCCAGGCCATTGGCAATTCCATGGAAAACATCGTTATAGCTCATGGCTAGGAAAGATCCTGGTCTTAAAGAAAATGTAACCTAGACATAAAAAAAAATAGTGTGGTTTCCCTAAATAAGTGCATAAAGAAGGAAGATGTATCCTGGTTCATTTGGGGGGGGGGGATGCAGAACCACATTTGCTTTTAATACATTAATCTAAGATAATAACTAAGCAGAAAAATATGACAAAAAGAATTCACTGCTTGCAGGGTGCAGGGCCATACAACAGCTATCACTACAGATGAGATATCAAGCTCATAATCACTTTAATAACTGTCAACAGCAAAACTTCACTACAAAATTCAATCCACTTTAAAAACCAGAGCACTGTCACACAGTAGGATACAATAAATACATAACACCACATGCAAATAAAAGCATTGTTTAAATAGCAAATATATAGTGGAGAAAATTGCAAATCTGAAGACTGAAATGTAGTACTTGTAATTGGATTTTCAGTCAAGCATGGAAATGTGCTTTTAAAAGCATAAATAAGAGAAGTTTTTCTACGACCATCATGTCCCTCCAACCAATTTATCTAGGCCAGGAGCTCATGGAACCGGCATGTGCTTCATTCTAGGGCAAGGTGGCAGTGAAAAAGCCTCTTGATCTTCCCTTTCCACTGGAGCAGAGCCTCTGAGGTCTGTGGCAGGGAGGTAGACCAAGGTGGACAAGTGCAGCATGGCTCTGAATATTTAGGAATCTAACTAAGGCAAGGTGTCCTGGTTGTGTCTAAATTACCAGTGGCTGCGTAGGGACTCACACTTGGGTTTTACAAACAGTTACAATGGAAACTTCTTTTGGATTTTTAAAATTAATTTTAATGAAAAGAAATAGCATTGAGACAGTTTCACAACAGGTTAGTAGGATAGTTACAATAATTAATACATTGTGTATTGTTGTCTTTGTGGTATTTATTTAGAGTACAAGATGTAGACTTGATAGTAGGGAGTTTGACTAACCTTGTCAGATACAAAAGTTAGACTTTTTTTGTTATATAGGTCTTGCTTTACCTTGGTCTTAACCAACTTAGGAATTAGGAAGAGGTGAGTAGGTTTGCTCTTGTGTGAGGCCCTGTTGAACTTCTGAGTCTTTCCAGCTGTGTGAAGGACAAGGTCAGCGAGGTACTTCACACAGGGCCCTTTCTTCACAGTAGCCTCTTTCCTTGAGCGCTTCAAGACTGGAGAATGCTTAACTTTTTGGTTACAATTTTCCTGGCCTCCTGTTTCACTGCAACACCTAGCAAATACCCACATGTCGCACTGGCCCAACGCCGAGGCAAGCTCGGCTGATTACGCCAGCAGACCTCCTCTCTCTGGTCCATGTCTCCTTACAGCTGTGCCCAGTCAAACATGGAAATGTGCTTTCCATGGAAGTGGCCAATACCTCAAGGAAACAGAGCAGGCAGAAATCCTGAGCTCACCCAGAAGACATTCTTCTCCTTTCCCTGGGATTTCAGTTTCTCTACCATTCTTGTTTGTACAGCTCTTTACACACGTGAGGTATGGGTTTCCAGTTGGTATTTCAGGAATGTTGACCTTTCCTGGCTGTCTGAGTGTTACTCCAGAGCAAAAGCCCATTTCTTAGAATTTTTGACTTCGGAAGTAATCCAAATTCCTTTCTCAAATCTGATCTATGCTGGGAGCTGACAGCTCTGGAGGTGCTAGGTCATGGGCAAGGCTGTGTACAGTGACACCGTGACACCAAGGAAAGGAATTGGTGTGCAGAGCCGAGGCGAGCTGGAGAGGGTTTACAATGCTGGCTTTGCCTAAGGCCCAGCCACAAAGCCGGGAAGTATAATGTGTGTTTTGATTTCGAGGTACGTCACTCTACTTGAAGTAGTATTTGTTTTCCATCACTTGCAACTAGAATTTTATAACACCCATAGTAACGTTATGATCGCCACTCCTCTAGGCCTTTCCTCTGGCGCTTGCCTCTCATACGCCTCTCTATTTTACAGTAGTGGTGGCCAACAGACCACCTGGCTACAGTCCCTATGCTTACCTGAATGCCATACTTCGGATTCACTTCTAATGTGATGCTTCTGGAACTTTAGAGACCACACAAGCAATAAACTAAGAAGAAGGAAGAATGAGGTTGGAGGCTTACGTCAGGGTTAGCACATGGACAGTGAGACGTATTTTCATCTACATTATTGGTTTGCACATTCCAGTAGGTGGACAGGCTAAACTGCTAACTCCCATTTGGTAAGTTGCACTTTAACATCTACCTCTGAATAATGTCTTCATCAGGAATAGGTCTTACTTGCATTACTAGTTGGGTGACCCATCGAGAATAAAAGGAGTCAATTAAGGTCAACATAGAAAAAAGAAACTAAGTTTTTGTAGGATATTTTCCTTATACTCAATATAACATCATTGCATGCAGAAAATAGAGAACTTTACCGTATTTAAAAAATCTTACTTTACAGTTTTAAAATTCCTTAAACTATTTGTTTTCAGAGTGTACATTTATGTTTGTGGCAGTGTTGGGGTGAAGTGTTGGAAGCCGGGGTGACAGATGAAGGCAAAGAGAAAACAGTGACGATGGAAAAAGCAAAAGTGCACTGGACGGTACTTAGTGGAAAGGCTCCCGGGAGCAGTGGAGCCACTGCCACCAGCCTGTGCAGGCTCCGCGGTCCTCGGCTGTCAGCGTTGCTTTCTGTAGACAGCTAGCTACACATAATCCTGGAGCACAATTTTCGGCCCTAATTTTACCATAATCATTGCCACCTGTCTTCTTTCTCCCTTGAAAACACTGAGCACGTTTACAAGGTTATTTCAGAAACATACACAGCTACGAATAGTGACGTCATCTCCCAGGCAGGAGAACATCTGTCCGTCAGGGGCAGGTGAGTTCAGAGGACCACCCAGGCAGCACCACGTGGCTTATGCCACCCAGAACACTGGTACAAGGTTGGAACTTGAACCTAGAGAAACTTCGATGTGGAAATCGGTTCTGTGACTCACCAGCTGGACCATACTGCCAAAGCTGCTTCAGTGTTCTCTCGACTTCCTCATCCAGAAAATGAGGGTGACAGTGACAACGCTTAGTGTCATACGAATGAAACAAGGGGTGTGACTGGCATGTGTGGCCTGCGCCTTAACACAAAGTTCTCAATAAAGGATCATGATTATTATTCATCCATTGCAGGTAGAGAACCAACAACGCACAGCTTGGTTATTTTCCTTGAAAGACCAAAACTAACCACGCGGAATAAGGTTTGTGTTTTGAAAATAAACACAAAACTCTTACTTGCAATGGAGAAAGCAGTGCTCCTGTTGCTCTTTTCCTTGGGCTGGAGGACAGAGTCCCCAAACGACGCTGCCAACCTAAAGCAGTGAGGTTTTGTTCCTTTTGTTTTGTACTATGAGAGATTGGATGCAGCTTTAGGAAAGCATCTCCTTTGTGCGGGTGTTTTTTGTTTTTTGTTTTTTGTTTTTTTTTTCTTAGAAAGGTGTTCTCTATGCTGCCATGTTGGGCTGGATTTAACTTGCAGTCTTCCTGAGCCACCTCTGACAGGGCGGAGACCACAGACGGGCCCACCACCCTTCCCTAGCAAGTTGCTTTTGAATTTGGTAGATGAATGGGCACTGCTTTCCCACCCATTATTACTAAGCCCCGCTCTTGGTCTGTGAGATGATTAATTCACCTTGTCATTCTCCACGCGACCAGTACTTGTGGTCCTCCACAGCAGCTTTGAGTCAGGAGACAGTCTTCCAAGAGCCAGGTCTTCAGCAAGAGCCGCTGTGCCTTGCACTTGACGCAGGAGCAAGCTCTGCAGGATGTGCTCACTCTGAAGGGACAGCGCTGTACCTGTTGCTACCATCTGAAAGCGTCTGTGACTAGGAGGAGAGCTATGGCAATATAAGTTAAAGGAATTTATTTCAATTTTGGTTGTATTCTTCCTTAAATATAAATGTGGCCCCTACAATATCTACATCCATATAAAGACCCATAGCACAGTTACTAATCCAAGGGATTAATTTATACTGCCAGGTATTTAGAGAATTAGTGCACTACTTCTATTATTTCAAAAAGTTTAAATCTAAAAATTCTTAACGAAGCAGAGCACGTAAGTATCACAACAAGAAAAACAGCTCAAAGGCCTCACGCACAGGTTAGTGAAGATGGAAAAGAACTCTGGAAATGCAGAGAATTTGTCCGCAAATCTTATACGTGTGTTGTACGCATGCACACATGTGTGTACATGTTGACTTCTGTGAACATTTCTATCGTTCGATCACGGAAGCCCCCAAGGAGGGTGAGAGGAGAGGCATGGTGTGGATGTCTCCATACTTGTGTTGCTACAAAGCCTGACAACGTAGACACTGGATGAAGTAAGTGTACGAGCGCCTCCATATGCGCCGCCCCCACCCAGGAGGGTGGCGCCCAGCGCTGCGGTGGCAGGCAGGGGCTCCTACTGCTCCACTTTAAATCAGCAGGCAGTAGGCCGAGGGATGGATTTATAAGAAGTAGCTCTCCAGGGCTCCCCTCCTGGGGCCAGGGAACATGCTGTTGCTTCCAGCGGATCTCCTCAGGGACACGGGTAGACCTTGGAAGTTTCCTTCCCAGACTGTGGGAGTTCCTGGAAGCCGTGCTCTAGGCTGGGGGCTTCCGTGCACAGTCTGGCCTAGGCAGGAGCGTTCTCCACCCCACGTCAGGGGCTGTGTCTGGCACTCCCCACCGCAGCAGTCCGCGTCCCTCTGGCAAGGGCTTCTCCTCACTGTCCCTTTGCACCCTGTCCCACCCAGCTAGCTCAATACAGGCGCCTGGCTTCCTGTCTGATCTCAGACTTCACTACAGTGCCAGAAGCATCCTCAGATTGCTCAGGTGCTGCTGGAAGTCACAGATGTGCACTGATAGGAAAGCACGTGCTCGCGCAGGGGCCTTAGTCCACCCAGCTAGCTCAGGCTTCTTTCCCAGTGGCTTCCTCCCCCCAGCCCCCTTTGGTCTGTGGCAGCTTAGCTCGCCCCGAATCTGAAGGCAGCCAGCGCAGGCAGGAGCTGACCAGTCCTCCGCAGGCAACGGCGCGGCGGCCCCCAGCCCCGCCGCCTTCGGTGTTCTTGGCTGCTGGGAGCGCGCGAGCTCACGTGCGGGCATTCACGCATCCGCGATCTCGTCGGGCTCTGAGCCGAATGCACAAGCCAGGTTAATGAGAATCGTTTCTCTGCTGACCCCTGCCAAAATCCCGTTAGCTCGGCAGAGGTATTCCTGCAGCTGGGAACCAGAGGATGCAAGCAAACTCCCCACTGCTGCCGGAGAGCCACGCCGCGTCGCCACTCTGCGGGGCGGGCGGGGAGGAGCGCGCCACAGGTCCGCCCAGCTGCACGTGAGCCCCGAGAGCGAGTCGTTTCGCCCGCCCGGTGCCGCAGAGGCAGAAATCACGGGAGGAAAGGCCGCCGGCAGCTGATGGCTTAGCTGCTTTCCAGTCCCTCTCAAGTCCTTCCCAGCGTTCCTAAAATGGCAGGGAAATTGCGCCCGGCCCTCCCTGCGCAGCTCCCACCCAGGCTGCTTCCCGACAACGCCCCCACCTAGCGGCCTCTGCGCGCCTGCGCCCTTCCCTTGCCCGTGCTTTCAGAGCGCGCGGCAGTTCGCAAAGTAAGGAAATTGGTGAGGCAGCGAGGCGCCGCCGGCTGCCATGACTTTGTAAGCTGTCTGGGTGGCGCGGGGCCTCTGGATTGTGGTGGACACAGGCGAAACTCGCGGGAGGAGCGCTGGGAGCCTGGAGGACGGAGAGGGCAGCCTGGGCTTTGACTCTCAGGCGGCTGCGGCCGCTGTCACCTGAGATAAAGGACCACCCCCCACGGCGCTGGCTGTATTTTACTCTCCTCAATAGACAAACTGCTGCTTGAAAGTATGTTCATTGTCCGCTTGCTCCGTTATTCATTGTCACCCCAAGCCATTTGAAACTGGGTCGAATGCGTCCTCAGTCCAGGTGTCTAGAAGCGTGCCGGGCACAGAGGAAGGCTTCTGTATTTGTTCCTTCCTTTGCTTGCTTGCCTGGCAAGTCTGGGAGTGAGGGAACCTGGTCTGAGGCCCTGTCACTTGGGTAAAAGGCACTTCTTGCAAAGGGCCTGTTCCAGGTCCCCCCAAAAGCTGCTTGGATAGATTAGATAATCTCCTAGTCTCTGGCTCAGAGACTGATTGGTTCTCTTTACAACACACTTGCACCAAATCTGATCAATCCAATCACAATGTGATTTTGCATTAGAGGCACTCACGTGCCAAGCACTTATTTCTAGAAAGTCCGCGTGGGAACTGCTTGGGACTGAACATTTGCTGTATTCCGGTTTCCTCTTTTACGTTTTCTGATTTCTTCTCCCCTGCATTTGTTTCTGTCCAGCCTGGGGCAGAGACTGCGCGAACAGGGTCTCTGCCAGGGACCGTAGGACCTAACTGCAGTGAAGCTCCTCACGGCCTGAGGCCGGCGTCCGGCTCCATCTGGGTAGTGCCAAGGGGCTCTCGCCTGCGGGGCCCGGGTGTCTCTGGATTCTGGTGACCTCCTTCCTAGGCGGAGTGGGAAGGACACTGGTTTCCTTCCCGAAGCACGGATCCACGGAGCGGTGGGAGCGGGAGGGCAAAGAGGAAGGTTTAATTGCACGTACACTCGCTCGGTTTCTGCCTCTGACTCTTCTCTCCTAGCACCCTCTGCCAAGTTGACTCACAAAGTTAGGCATGAAGGGCTGGAGAGGAGCACGAATGTCCAGGCCTCGAGGGGAGGCTCTCCCCTTGAACCAAGGATGCCTTGGAGCCCCAAGCACCACGTACAACGCGCACAGATAGCATTGGCTGTCTCCTTGTAAGGCGACGGCCCTGGCGCCTCCCTCTAACCTGGGTGTGGCTCTCTTGCGGGATAAAATTCCAGATTGGGGAGGTCGGGCGCTGGGTGCAGATCCGCCTCGCTTCGGTGTTCGGGGAGGGGGTGGGGTGAGCGGGAGCCGGAACCCTGCACCCGCAGAGACGCGTGGCGGAGCTGGGGCGTGGGTCTGCCTCGGGGCGCGCACCGAGAAGTCGCAGCCCCCTGGCGTCCCGAATGCCACTCCGTGTCTGGGCCAGAAGAGGGGTTGGTAGTAGCAACGCGCAGCCAGGGCGATAGGACCCGGAGGGCGCTTGCTGGGCCGGAGGAAAACAGGGAGAGGGAGAGGGAGAGGAAAGGACGGCGGTGGGGAGCGGGGCCCGCACCAGCCGCGCCGCAAGAGTTGCTCTGCTTGGGCGGCCGAGTCTAGGACCGTAAAGAGCCCTGCGGTCCCACGCTCGCAGCTCCCCGCCAGCACTGGGCCCCACTGCCACCCAAACGCCGGCCACCCGGGTTATCCTGGGACCCCAGACACGCGCCCAGACCCCAGAGCCCCCAGGCGCTCGGGTAACCGCGTGGAAGGGCAGCCCCCGCCGGGTGCGGCAGCTGCGGCCGGGGTCCTCCAATCCGTGTCAGCCGGGCAGCGCACCCAGGTGGCTGCCGGTGGAGAGGGCGCGGCTCCGGCCTCGCCCACCCTGCAGCCTCGGAAAGTGCCCCAGACCCAGCCGGCTCCGGGATGCTGGACCCGGACGCCTGCGCGCTGCGGGCTGGAGCGCGGGCAAACTCCTGCGAGCAGAGTCTGCAGATCCCCGAGCGCCCAGGTTAGGAGAGACTCTGTCCCAAGCGGTTGGGGTAAGAAATCCCGCTGGGCCCCGGCCCGTCCCCGGCGACACCCCCGCTTCGTGCCTGCGCCCGGCGGCGCCGCACCGGGTTGCGGGTCCTTC
Source organism: Myocastor coypus (assembly GCA_004027025.1). Lineage (NCBI taxonomy): Eukaryota > Metazoa > Chordata > Mammalia > Rodentia > Myocastoridae > Myocastor > Myocastor coypus. The sequence goes on from PVJA010000428.1 coordinate 69,140, forward strand.
TGCAACCCCTGGCGCGGAGCGGGGCGAGCCGAGACGCGCCCTTCCGCGAGGCTGCGCGCCCGTGACCTCCGATTCTCTCCGAGCCGGGGCGGGGGAGGCACCGAGAAGCTCGGGGCTGGCGGGCGAGGCGAGGGAGCCTGCGGTTTCCATGTTCCTCCTGCCCCGCGCTCTCCCGCGCGCCCGCCCCATGCCCGAGAGCTGTGAGCCCTCGCCTGGGCAAGCAGAGCCATGGGGACCCCGGAGGCTGCGTGCGCCCCACCGCCCCTCTCGGGCGCCGAGGCCGGGCCGCCGCACGCGAACCTCTCCTCTGCGTCTCCCCACAACTGCAGCGCACCGAGCCGCATCTACCAGGACTCCGTTGCCCTGCCCTGGAAAGTGCTGCTGGTCGCGCTGCTGGCGCTCATCACCTTGGCCACCACGCTGTCCAACGCCTTTGTGATCACCACCGTGTACCGCACCCGGAAGCTGCACACCCCGGCCAACTACCTGATCGCGTCCCTGGCGGTCACCGACCTGCTCGTGTCCATCCTGGTGATGCCCATCAGCACCATGTACACGGTCACCGGCCGCTGGACCCTGGGCCAGGCGCTCTGCGACTTCTGGCTGTCGTCGGACATCACCTGTTGCACGGCGTCCATCATGCACTTGTGCGTCATCGCCCTGGACCGTTACTGGGCCATCACGGACGCCGTGGGCTACTCAGCCCGGAGGACGCCCCGGAGGGCGGCGGGCATGATCGCGCTGGTGTGGGTCCTGTCCATATGCATTTCGCTGCCCCCCTTCTTCTGGCGCCAGGCAAAGGCCGAGGAAGAGGTGCTGGACTGCCTGGTGAACACCGACCACGTCCTCTATACCGTCTACTCCACGGTGGGCGCCTTCTACCTGCCCACGCTGCTGCTCATCGCGCTCTATGGCCGCATCTACGTGGAGGCGCGCTCCCGGATCCTCAAGCAGTCCCCCAACAGGACCGGCAAGCGCCTGACCCGCGCCCAGCTGATCACCGACTCCCCGGGCTCCACGTCCTCGGCCACCTCCATCAACTCTCGCGCCCCCGAGGGGCCCTGCGACTCCGGGTCTCCGGTCTACGTGAACCAGGTCAAAGTGCGAGTGTCGGACGCGCTGCTGGAGAAGAAGAAGCTGATGGCCGCCAGGGAGCGCAAGGCCACCAAGACTCTGGGGGTCATCCTGGGCGCCTTCATCGTGTGCTGGCTGCCCTTCTTCATCATTTCCCTGGTGATGCCCATCTGCAAGGACGCCTGCTGGTTCCACATGGCCATCTTCGACTTCTTCAACTGGCTGGGCTACCTGAACTCCCTGATCAACCCCCTTATCTACACCATGTCCAACGAGGATTTCAAGCAGGCGTTCCATAAACTGATCCACTTTAAGTGCACAACCTGACGCACCCCTCGCAGTGGGGTCGCCCAGGCGCCCTTGGGGGACCAAGTGGGGTCTTTCCACAGGTAGGTGGAGTCTTCTCTGCTGATGCAGTCGCAGCAGGGCGCTCTCTGCTGGGCGAGGGCCGTGGGTCCTGAGACGCCCAGACACCCTGCCCTTCCAGGGAGATCTGGACGCACAACAGTGCAAACTAAACGCCTAGCCTGAGCCTTCCTTCCTGCTGAGGAGCAGGCTCACCTCCTCCCTTCCAGCCCAGGCTCAGCACAGATCCCGCCGCAGCCAATCACAAAAGGGGTTGTGACTTTTAAAAAGTGATGATGGGTAGGGCGTCCCTGCCTTGCCTCCTGGTCTGAAATGTCGGTGCCCTGGGGCTCCTGGCCCTGGGTAGCTGTCCTGCCGAGGCTCTGCGAGGCAGATCCACACACAGCCTGGCAGCACCTGCGGCTCCTTACACACTGTGTTGGGGTGTCACAGCTTAATTTAAGAACCGTGACTTCCGGCATTCCACACTCTTCAGTTTTTGCTTATTGCAAGTCGGTTGGAGGAAACTGTGGATTTGGTGCTTCAAACCCTCTTGTGGCTTTGAATAGCACAGAGAAACCTCGAAGAGTTAACAGCAAAATTCTGATGCTAAGATCTCTATTTTTATTATAATCGAAACTATAAGGGAGTGGGTGGGTGGGAACGGGAGATGGGAGAGTTCCTCTGAGAACGGAGCCCTGTAATTGTTTGTTTCCTGCAGATTTCTAATTTTTTTAATTCCTGTATCGCGATGGTCAAACTACAGCTCTAACGTTTTGAGGAACAAAACGTTACGTGTGCCAAAGTCTGCAGGTTGCTTTGTCTTTCTCCTCTTAATTTCACCGAGCCTGTCATTTGACACTTCTGGTCCCCTTCAGAGGAGGGCATGAAGGGTGACTGAGCCCTGGCTGCTGCTAGCTGTCTTATTAATGTAGTTGTTTCCACTGGTTGCTGCTGGGTATATTCTGTTCCTTCCACAGAAGTCTCCCCCTGCTCCCTAGCCAAGTGAGGGAGGCCAGGAAGGGACCCAAAGTCGACATGGTTCCCATACAGCTAAGGAACGAGGGGGCAGTAGGAGGATGTATATCTTGACTTGTTAAAAAAAAAAATCTTAAAATGCATGAGACAATTTTCCGATAGTCGTTTGCACTCTCCTCCCCATCTGTAATTCCTTTGTGTGTGAAAATATGAAGTAACCAAGAGAACCAGTTTCTTTCTCTGGAAATCTTCAAGAAGCAGCAAGAGCCCTAAAAGCTGTCTTAGAGAAAGAGGAACAAAAACTTACTTTTTTGCCTTGCTATTGAAGTTTGGATAGGAACAAAGATGACTAGACAATGACGCACCACACACTTTTAGAAAGCTGAAAGGCCAGAAATGAGCCTAATTTTAATAGCTTACAGAGCCAGACCTCAGGCTCAACTCAATGATCAGAAATCTCTGGCGAGCCTTTTAACCTTGTAAACCTGTCACTGGGGTCTGACACCTTAACGAATACAGTAACCTGGGATGTTTCCAGTGTTTCTCCTTTTTCCAGTTTAAACTATACTTAGTTCATTCGAATTCACGCTGAGGGCTCTCCATGGTAGGCTCACATCACAAACAGATGAAAACAATAAAAGCATTATGTTAATTAAAAGAAGTAGTCATGAAGGGTCATCTGCACAGCCGAGAAGATATGTATGTGAAGTATTTAATATGCCAAAGATGATTCGCACTTGTTCAGAGAGCCTTTGGTAGCGGATCGCTTTTGTCTGCAGAAGCAAGTTGTCTTGATAAAGTGGATTCACCTTATGCTGGAAGCTCCTTGGCCTAGATCCTCAGACAGTGCATGCCCCAGCTCCCGTGTGCTCCCTGCCTGCTGGGGCGAGGACACTTTAAAATATACCACTGAAATAGCCACAGGAAGCTAGGTGAAGAAGGGAATTGTTGATCAACATTATTCCCACCACTGAAGTAAAATAAAATCCTAGGCCTTGGATAATCCTCATTCTGCTGGGTCCCAAGTTTCCCTGTTTGCTTTTTGTGGCATTTCTCCCATGGAGGAATGTACGCAGAGCATGGTATTTGTCTGTACGTTGATGTCAGTCTTGTGTTTCTGCGGCTGTCTTTTCTTAGGGCCTAGGAGGCATTGAAGTCAACTTCTTGGTGAAAATTAATAGCCACTGACAAATGATTTCTTTGTAGGGCACACGCCGTGATGCTGTCCTCCTGTCAGCAATGCGTGGTCAGTTTAGTCACATGGATTATTTGCCATTCTGTAAATTAGCCATCTTAATTATTACTCGACTGTTTGACTAAATTGACTGATTTGCGGCATATTGTAACAAACAGAAGCCTGCAAGCCCTTATAGTTATAAGAGAATCATTTCCCCACATTGCACACGATTATGCAAAGTATCTTCTTCATCTCAGGGGCACGCAGTTAGGACTGTTAAGCTCCTTTTCCGTTCCGATTGCCTATGACACAGCTTGTTTCATCAAACCGACACGTGGCTTTTTTGCAGAACATTCAGTGGAAAATGGAAATGTTTAACTTGTATGGAAATGACAATGCATTTTCATTGGCTGTGGTAGCAAATAACATTTCCCATGCTGTTTAGGTGCACAAAATTTCACGCACATATATGAATGTATGCTCATCTGAAATGCCAATAATGTCCTGTGGTCTTAGGAATTTTAAGGTTTCTTTTTTAAAGATGGGCACTGCACCTGTGAATAAATTTTTCGTTAGTTCAGCAAATTTCTCACAGAATTCTATTTTTCACTCTTCCTCTCTACTATCCTAGTTTTGTCTTCTTTAATCAAGAAATCGTAAGAGGACTACGGTCCACTCCAGCAGTAAAATCTCAGATCATGTGTGTTTGATGGAATTGCTGTCACTGGAAACTGCCTTTGGTTTTCCACCTTTCAGCCTATGTACAATTGGGAATGAAATTTGTGAAAACAATGAAATAAAAGTCCATTTGTGTTTGAAAAGCATTGAATAACAGTTCCATTTTTATGCAAGGATGGGTTTCATTGGATTCTGGGGGTGTAGTTAAAAGTCTGAGCACTAATGAGAAAATAACAACAAAAAAGAAAGAAAATGATTATTGACATGGAAGTATACTCCCGAGGCCTGATACATGCTGCCACGACTTGGGGAATTTAGGTAATCTTTGTAGGAAGAATTTTAAATGCATTAAAGATTTTGCTCTTGTATTCTTCCAAGAAGTTATATCACATCAACTGTCACCAGTTTTCCAGGTTCCCATTTTTAGAAGAAATATTCAGTCTCCAGGCAAGGCAGCGAGATTCCTAGGTACTACGTGATGCTTATAAGACAAAGTTAGGAAAACAGAAGCTGGATTTGGGGGAATTTGGGTAGTACCTGGAAGCGAGAGGCTGGCTGGGTTATCTGAAGATCTGTGACACAGACGAGAGGAAAACGTTTGGAGTCAGAAAGTGAGTTGCAAGGAAGGTACATTCAAGCGGTGTGGTTCTCCTCCCAAAATATTGGTGACACACAGTTTGTTGCAAAGACCTGGAGCCTGTATGGGTAACAACTTAGCAAGATGCCTGAGTTGGGCCCTCAGAGACCATGCTTCCTCTCAGCAATCATTTCCCAGGTCTCCTTGAGGGATGCAGGATGCCCACTGCCTAGGAAAGTGGGTTATTTGGTAGAAGGTGAGCTAGGGAGAACTAACTACCCTGGATGATAAGAACTTGACAAAACTAGAAGTGACGGAGGTTTCCAAACCTTCACCACACCCCACCGAAGACACCCCTAATGCCAGAGAGCGGAATGGACCCTAATCAATTGTCTGCAGTGGCTCCAGGGGTTTAAAATGACTGCCAACTCTTTAATTTCTGTAGTTTCTGAGGTATTTATTCTCCTTTTCACTCTTAGATATTTTCCCCCTCTTCCTTCCTTACCTGAAAATTGAAAGCTGTCCAAAGCACCCGACCACAAGGGCAGCTCAGCTCTTCTTTTTCCACTTGGCTTTGTTGCTATAAAGCCACAGTAACTAGTAAGAAGCAGGAGATTTTAATTTTGCCTGTGAAGAGCTGATTAGGAAGTTGGGTTTTTCTATTATCTGAAAGGAGACTGTTGACCCGAATGAATGTGTGATTGGAGGAGCCATCTCCTGGAGTTTGTAGAACAGGCAGTGAGGGCTATTAGTGCACCCCCATGGAATGTTCCCGAAGCTTCTCTGGGATCCACTTGGGATGTCCGCTAGAGGGCAGAGTGGAGTTGTCTGGCGGAAGCGCATCCTCTTCCCAGTTCACATTCTCCAATTTATTTCCAGACATTTTTCAAGTGATATTAAATCTTCTAGGCTCAGGGAGAAGCATCATCCACATGGGGGGAAGTTTTATTCTCGATATAAAAAAAAAACCAACAGATTTTTCACAACTGCCGATTTAAGGCAGAGGATCCCTAACTCAATTATTCTGAACTTAGTAAAACATTGAGACTGTTTTAATATGGAGTTGATTGAAATCAGAAGTTTAAAGGCAAACACCTCCACTTCAAAATAAAGATATTTATGGAAGCATCTTTCAGTATAATGATTAGTCTCCCTGCTGTTTCCACCCCCCCTAAAACTTCCTTAGTTTGAAGGTGATATTTTCATAGAACACTTGGTCTTTGACATGTAAAGATGTGTCTGCTTAGGGGCTGGGGAGATAGCTCTGTGGCACAAGTGCCTGCCTGGCAAGTGCAAGGCTGTTAAGTTTGAACCCTGGTCCCACAATAAATAAATAAAAATAAATAAACAAATAAAGACATGTCTACTTTTATTTTATTTTTTAATTTTTGTACAGAAGCAAGGCATAATTTTACCTCAGCTTTCTCCACAAGACAGATCTTCAAATTTGTGTAATTTTGACATTTATTTTAAAGCAGTCATAAGAGTGCAATCTTATATACCACACAGCAAAAACAAATTTTTATATGCGCAAATGGGTCATAGAAAAGAAGGAAATGACCACAGCCGAGTCACTGTCACTCCTCTGTGACGCCGCTGTCACTCCTCGGCACTTGCATGGCCTGCGGCAGAGTGCCCACGCGCCGTGCTGTGGGCCATTCCTCGCAGTCTCTCAGTAGACTGGACTTGGAGTCAGGGTGCACCTCTTTCGGTCCCATGTGGATTTGCAGCGCCTCCTGAGACAGGTGCAGCCCCAGGACGGAGACAACGGACGCCGAGAGTGACCTCACGCTCTTCCGAGTACATTTTGGGAAGGAAAATTCCCGTTTCTTTTACCTTGTTTGGACATAGCTCCAAAGAGAGGAAGAATTAAAAAACGTTTTATTTTTTAAAATAAACTATTAGCTGGAAAGCCATAAGGCAGTACAGTCTTGTAATATTTCCCATAACAAAAATGAACATCATGAAGGGTGATGAAGGGATTCATTTATGATAAATGCTTTTCAAAACTCTGCGCATACTCTGCTTGAACGGCTCACTTCTGCCCGCCTGTAAGAACATTCCGGCCGCAGCCTTGGTTGCTCCTTCTACGTTGGGATGACCAGATTTCCTGATATCTTCGGCTCATTAGGTATGGTGACCATGCTGTGAGGATTCCGCAGTGACAGCGCGGTTCTCAGATGATCAGGCCTTTGGCCGTAGCCCACTTGTTTATGCCCAGCCTGCCACCCTGTGCGCAGACCTGGGCTCCTGCCTGCAGGCCCGCCGTCCCTTCTTCAGCAACTGAACAGTCTCGATGGATTCAGCTCCGGGATGACTGCTTCTGGGCCGTAGTACCTTTCCTGCTTATCATTCCTTCTCCATCCCAGGTTTGCCTAACCATAAGTACCTGGAGTCCCGCACCTTGCCCTTCTAGGCCTTGCCACAAAATATTGCATGCGTAGTTCATCACATAACAAGAAGATGAGAATCCGTGGTCAGTACTGCTTGCAGTTTAGCAGGCATGTGGCGGAGGAGCCGCGAGGGTGCAGATTCTAATGAAGGAGCTCTGAGCTGCTGCCCCGGATTCCTCCTGAGACCGCAGGTGAGGCTGATGGTCTAGCACCAGAACACACTGGGAGTGACAAAGCGCCACGAGAAGACACAACTTGTCTGGTGACGGGGACTTGGTAGCTCACATCCAAGACAGAAGCACACAAAACTCACCGCAGCAGGTTGTGTTTGCTCACAGTGATGCATGATATTCATGTCTCAGCGCCAACAGCTATTACATGTTTTCCCATAAATATTTGCCACCAAAGGCTTTAAATCCTCAGTATTCCTCCAAATATTCAGCTCGCTCTAAGCATGAATCAGGTAAACATGACCCTTAAAGTCACATCTGTGTTTTCACATTAGCTCCAAAAAAGAGCTGTTTTTTGTTACACACATACACACACACACACACACACACACACACACACACATATATATATATATATATATATATATATATATATATATAGCATTAAGTAAAGTGCAAAATAAAGGCTAAAATGATAAATAGAACAAGTAACAGATCTCAGTATGAGACTCAGGGCCAGTCAGACAGCTCAGTAGATTAAAGTGCCTGCTTAGGCAGGCCTAGGGACAGGGGTTCGATCCCCAGTGTGCCATGCCAGCCCCACCCTGGGGGTGCACTGAGACGGCCATTGAGACTGGGCGTGGTGGCTTCTGCCTGTAATCCCAGTGCTTGGGAGGCTGAAAAGAGGAGGATCACTAGGAGTCGACCTGTGTAGTGAGACCTTGTAGACCCTGTACTAAATACATTCAAAAAGGTTCAACTACTTCAGTAATCTATTTTACGTAATAAGCCCCTTGCTTTCTTTATGTTAATATAAGGGTACACATATTGCTATATTATATACATGTCATACATATAAATGCAAGCAAGCAATCAAAGCTGAAAGAAAGGTGCTTTTGGGGCTGGGGAGATAGCTCCGAGGCACAAGTGCCTGCTGGGAAAGTGCAAGGTCGTGAGTTTGAACCCTAGTCCCACAAAAAAAAAAAAAAAAAAAAAAAAGAAAGGTGCTTTTCACACGTGAGATTATATTCTTACTGTGGTTTAAAGATTTTACACCCTAGAGAAGAGCAACAATATCTTGATTTCACAAAAAGTCCCTCCCCATATTTTGCTCACAAACTATGTCATAATTATTTTTCAGTGGAAGTAATTTCAAGTTATTTATGGGAAAGGTCTGTCAACATCTTGGCACAGACCTCAGGCTAAAACTGCAGACACTGTGGAATTTCATCTGCCCGGCTTGGAAATAGAAATCAAGGAATCCTGTTTCCAAAAAGCGCCATCAGATTGTTGCTCGAGCGTTTGAAGTCGACCGGTATCAGTGTCCCCAAAGCACTCGGTGCTACATTGCCGAGGAAAGCTCAATCTTTCCTGTTCTGCACATACAGCTGCAATGTTTTCAGCTGAATTTGAGCAACTGTACACTGCAGCGAATTTAACTCCTTTATTTTCAAAGGAGTGGGGGTGGGGCGGGAGCCCCCCATGGAGCATGTGCTCCGTGGCTCCCACGCATCCACCCAGTAACCCCCCTCACTCACTTAGTTCTAGTGGCACTACTGCAGGTGAGCATTTCTTCTAGGGTTGTAGTATTACCTTCTCCATGAATTAGGTGCTACAGCCACGTTTATGCAGTGCTGCAGTTCAGATAAGCCCCACAGCCCCAGTTAAATAAACCTATATAATCTAAATAGAAATACAAATATAAATAAATACAAAATGCATATGTAAATAAATATAAATATAATATGCAGCATATTATATTAAATGTACTATGATATATAAATAACCTATGTTCAGACTAGAGCTAGGAATGCAATTGCTATGTCTGTGTCCTTTGCCTTAGAGAGCAGTCTTTTCTGAACTCTACTCCAAGGCAGATGCTTACTGCTCTACTCAGAGCAGATGCTTAGGGATGGGTCTGTACTGAGAGGCTGCTTCCTTTCGGTCGGCCCGCACAAGGTGCCCTTTCCGGTGCCCTGTGCCCTGTGACCAGCACCACGCAGGGCATCTTCCAGGCTCACTCAGCTCTCCAGAGAAGCTCTGTGTCTAAGTGTCCACTTAGGCTGCTGGATGAACCACCATTTGTACAGGTGCTCGTGTTCTCTTTTTATGGAAAGTTACTGACAGATACGTCGTTCAAAAACTTGGTTACCTAGGACATGATGTCTATTTTTACAATGAAGTTAAGTTTCCAGGTGAAGAGAAAATGCAAGAAAGTAACAAGACGTTTTCAGTTAGGATGGTTATTTTGGCATGATAGAGAGAAAAGTTCTTAATACATAGTTTCTCTTCTTTTCTTATATTTTTACAGTGATAGGTGTTGCTAGCGCAGTCCTTCCTTGCCAAGAACTTTGAACTACTTTCCTCTTCCCTGCCCATCTTGCTTTCAACACTAACATACCACCCGGACACGAAGTCCAATAAATTCTAGGGGAGGAAAGTTTGCACAAAACTGACTGAACTCCGAATTTAGAGTAGATATGGAAGTAAGGTACAGTAAGAAGCAGACATTACAAGAGTATGCAAAGTTGTACAGACTCCTCTGAATCTGAGGAGACTGCGCTCAAAATGCTTCTTGTTCTACACATTTGATTACTGCATCCATATGTAGATGGAATCAAAGAAAGCACCTGACGTGGGAAGCTTAGTGGATTTGGAATTAGAATGCAGAGCTAAGCTGTGTTCAGCCTCGGCTGTAATTCCAGGTGTGGGACTTCAGCCTCACAGAACACTGATTTCTTCCAGTGCCAATGTAGGAAAAGGATCGTCTTCTTCACAAGTTAATTATGAGGATTAAACTACGTGGCGTTCTTCAGTCCAAAGGGTTTGGGGCATAGAAAAGGTTCGTTGGATGCTGGCTTCCGGTTGCTGAAAGTGAATGTGCTGTTGTCTCCCAGCAGCTGGAATCAAGCAGAGCATTTTAAAACCTTTTTTTTTTTTTTTTTTTGCAGGGTAATGTATTTAGTACAGGGTCTATAGGGTCTCATTACACAGACTGGACTAGTAATCCTCCTGTTGTCAGCCTCCCAAGCGCAGTGATGACAGGCGTGTCCACCACGCCCAGTCTCAGTCTCAGAGTGCCGTGGCGGTGGGGGTGTGGCCAACACGTCAAGCTGAAGGTTGAACCCCAGTCTCTGTGCCTGCCGAAACAGGCCCTTTAGTCCTCTGAGCTATCTGGCTGGCCTTTACAAAATCTTAATGTTTCATTTTAACATGTGATTTGGCATAAATTGCTTACTCTCTGCAAGTCTCAGTTTTGCACTCTTTAAATCGGATGAATAGAACCTACTTTGAAAGGTTGGTGAGAAGACCCTATTAGCGTTACATAAGAGTAGACGCCTGAGACAGTCCTTCAGGCAGAGCAGCTGCCCTGCAGAGCTTCCTTTCTCTCCTCTTTCAGCCTCCTGGCCCGATGTTGCATACCATGCTTCAGTGAAGGTTAAAGTCCAAGTGATAATCGAACTGTGGAATTCTGTGCAATTGGAACTCACGTTATGAGCTTATTTGAAAATTGCTTAAATACCGTGATTTTAAGTCATGCTAGAAAAAAACTATCGTTTCCTGCTTCAGGTCTTTTAAATTATTTTATATTATAGGCACTTCTTAGAGTTTTAGCACATTCCCAGGCCCATCAGCCATTTGCACGTCAAGGCAAATTAGTTCCTTCATGCCATGGACTATTTGAGCCGAGAACACTGAAATAATGAATTTTGAATATCAGGAGAAAGCAGAGGACTAATTTTGATTCGGAACATTGGTACATAGACCAACCTAAACTGCTTATCACAAGCAGTTGTGTAAGATCTCAAAGTGAGAGCTGTAAATATAAAATCCAGCCTCTTAATAGTTTACTAAGTTGGCAGCGTGTTTACGCTTTACAGATTTCTCTAGAATGTGTTTTGGACAATACCAGTACTCAATGACAGAGAGAGAAAAATTGAAGGCAGGGTGGTGTGGCCGAGAGGCAACCATTCATGGTTCCAGAAGATGCCAAGGCAAGAAGAACATAGAAAGGGAAAGCAAGCCCTTTTGCCTCCTTTCCTGAGGGCGGGCGCAGCACTCCTGCCCTCTCCTCTCACAGGCTCAGGATATTTGCAGAAGTGCCCCCCCCCAGCCCCGGCTGAGTCCCTTAGTTAAGCCTCTCAGCTTCTCAAGGTGATTCAATGAACAACATCCTGCCATAGTAAGGGCAGATTCTCTGCACCCAGGATGTGTAACTGCCCAGTGACTTGGTTAAGCTTCTAAACTTCTCAGACTGACAACGTATCCGTCGTTACAGATGGTCATTACGTTACCTTCAACCCGGAACAATAAAATCCAGCAAAACTGAGGCACCTTCCTCAGAATGACTGCCTTGAATCTATCGTTTAAGGTGGCTGTCTGGTGCCCACTCCAAGGAACCTACTCTGGCAGGCTTGTGGCGGTGGACTTGCCTGGCCCTACGTAGAAAGGCCAGAAAAGTAGCAGCAGAAACCCAAGTTGCCACCCCTGCATGTGGAGTAGACGTGGGTTTATAGGGTCCCGTAACACTGCCCAGAGGCAATGAAATAATTTCAGAGGCCATTTAATCTCCATCTCATCGAGTCTATTTTCATCTTTGAGTGTTTGAGTTACTCAGTCGTATTCATAAAGTGCAGATGTTTGCCATAGCAATGGCCTCAGGCTAACACCACAGGGTGGTTTGCCCAGCCAGGCTATTCTCGCTCCCCAGGAGACTTGCGTGTGCCTTTGGGAAACTGGCGTCTGTGGCCCGCTTTAGAGCAAAAGCACAGCAAAGCAAATCGACTGTGCCATCCTTTAATATTTTCATTTCTTTATTTATTGTAATGAAATCTGGTATGAAACTCAAAGGACAGTAAATATGCTATAATTATAAAACCAAATGCATCACGATGATATCCTATTTCAACCTTCTCCTCTCCGAAGGTAGGCACTGTTTATTTGGAGTAAAGTGCCTTTATCTTTAGAGCTTTGGCTCAGTGATCAATTGGAAGCTTATCAACCTTCCCTTATTGAAAATTACTTTAACAATTTAATCAATGCACATCCAGTTTCCTAACCTGGTCCAGGTTGGTCTTTTGGATGCAGGAGCCCTGTGCATTGTAGGATACTCAGCAATACCCTGCTTTTGACTCTCTGGATGTCCACAGCAGGTCCCCTCCCACATACATTGCAGGACCCAGACAAATGTCTTCTTATAGGGAAAGTCACATATGTTGAGTCTCAGAACACATAGTCAAGTTAGAAATGAGAAAGAAGTCTACTTAAGATCTGAATCACATCTTCATCGCATCATCCCTAGAATTGCTAAGTAGCTTCTGGTCCGCTATATAGACGCAGTGACGTGACTACCTTAGCTTATGTAATGCACAGGTTCTTTTTAAATTAATTTTAATGAGAAGGAAATGGCAATGAGACAGTTTCAAAGCAGGTTAGCAGGACAATTATAATAATGAATACATTGCATATTATCTTCGTAGTAATTATTCAGAGTACAAGATTCAGACTTGATATCTTTTCTAAACACTATTAGTACAAATCCTCCTTCTCATTCAACTGAGAGAACATAACTGTATGACCACGAGATATAAAAAGTAAAGCCACGTTAATATGCTGAACTGTAAAAGGCTAAAGTCAACAACTTCTGACATGGCCAGTTCTGCTGATCACCCACTACTCTTACGGACTATTGGACTATATTGGGTTATTTTGCTGAACTCTTGCACCTACCATACTTGAATGGAGATGTAATACCTTTCTCTCACAAAACCAAGCAAGGGGGAAATAAATAAAGGACCATTTTCTATTGAAATATATATATATATATACACCTATACATATTCTTATAGGTTCTACGAATTGCCAGAAAATCCCTAGTGGCCTTCAGGGAATCTTTTCACTCATTAAATTATGTATTTTTCTGCCTCTGCACATTGGCATGTTTTTATTGGGGAAGAGTAATGTTTTTAATTGTAGAGAAGTATACAAATCATAAAATTTACAATTTAATCCACTTGTAAACAATTTTTAAAACTTTTTTAGATTACTTATGAGGCCTTTCAGTACCCCAAATTAATACATACAAGCTGAAATCCGTCTATCGAGTCTCAGGTCTGCTGTCATCATCTATGAGAAGACTTTTCTGACCCAGACCAAGGTATTTAGCTCCTCTTGTGTGCAGTCCTAGGGAACGTGGGGGAGGGGCAGTGCTGAGGCCCTGCACCTAGGTTTTCTGGAGAGTCCAGCAGTCTCCGGAGAGCATACGGGAGAATTCACTGCTCACGTTCTTCCTGTTGAGGTGGTGTTAGTGTTTGGTACCGTACTCCAGGGCCTGGTGTAGCACCTCTCACTGAGAGCTCTGCCAGTGCTCAGGAAAGGAATGTGTGCATAAACGAATACACGAATGTTTTACCTTGCACGATAATGCTTCATGTTTTTTTAAGCCAAGTTTCCTAAAACTCTTTCAGCGGAAGCATGCATGGGAAGGAAGCATAGGTCACCTTAGAAGAGAAACTGCAGATCTGCGGGTCTAAGGCACTACAGATGCTCAGTCATCAAAGATGTGTAATGACTTTGCTTCCCCCATGAGACAAGCACACTAATACATTTTAGAAGATTGTAAGAGAGGCTACAAATAAAGGTCATGCTGCTCAAAAGCCAGATAACTCTCAGCCCCAGATGGCAAAGTTTAAAGGCCAACCTCGTTTTCTAAGCTTTCGACATGGTTTCAGTTTTTTGCCATTAAATATTTTAATGACCCAAAACCAAAAAAGAAAATTTGGAGTGCTTTGTTAGCTGAGCTCAGCGGTGGCACTCTCCCAGCAAAACCAAAGAGAATGCGTGCAGAGCAATTACAGGACGCGATATTTTAAGGCTAAAACCCACAAGTTAGCTAGCGGGAAGGTCCAAAGTTTTGGTCAAACAAAGGAAAGAACAGAATTCAGACCAAATAAAGGCAAAGGCAGAGTTTGTTCTGGGGCAGGATGGCTTATGCCAACCAGGGCGGGGGTTAAGTCAGTTTTCAGTTTGAGCATTGGGACACCTGGGGTCGAATCCTGTCTCTAAAAGGCTTAGTGCATTCCCTGGTTTAGGGTTGGGTGGGGTGGGCCAGAGGACAAGCAGCTCACTCAAGTTAGCTTATAACAGTGGCCTCCCATGGGATCCCCTTTCCAGCCTGGAAATTGCCTCCTGTGATTCCTCATGGGTGGTGGGGGAAGACTTTTCTGAGGCCCAAAGGCTGAGATGGCGAATCCACTGCTTGTGTGCAGAAGGCACCCCGAGGGGGTCAAGAGGGACGTCTTACTGGGATGTGGGCTGCAACCTCCTGAGGTCAAGGGCAAGGTCACTCAGAAAAATAGAGTGATTTGGAAGAAAGTCAAGGTTTCGGGCTTTGCTCGTCTGGTGCTTTCTGCCGAGCTTGTGACATCTGTGGAAGTGATGGAGATAAACATCTTCAGGACCTAAGGGTAGAGAAAGTGAAGTGCAGAAGACAGAAGCCCTCCCTCTGTGGTTCTTTTTTCTGGTGAGAATGAGAAGCAGGAGAGAGGTAAAGTGGTCTGTGGCTGGTCTTGGATCCCCAGCCGTGCTGACTCACAGCTGCCATGACCCAGGGGACTCTTGTACGGGCACAGACCCGTCACTCGAGTGGACACCAAGGCTGTGGGTTTCCTATTCCCACTCTACTTAATGAAATCCTTATATCTTTAGAGGTGCTTGTGAGAACAGGAGCCACCTATGTGTCTTCTGCAAAATAACTTAGCAACGTTTCCATTAGAATGCAAGAGAAGGTTTTCTAGGCAAGGCGCCAGGAATGAGGGAAGGGGATGGCAAAAAAGAAAGAAGGGAAAGGGGAAAAAGAAAGAGTAGAAGGGGACAAATGGAAACAAAGCTTTGTATAAAAGGAGGGGAAGAGGGCTTGAGAGGAGGGGCGGGGCCCAGGCAAAGAAGAACCGAGATGCATCATGTACAAGCACAAAGTCCCTGTGATGACAGCGATGATTATGTGCACCTACTGTGTACCAATAAAATTCACTTTAAAAAGATTAGGGAATTTTTTTTTTCAAATACCCTGGGTGCTAATACAAAAATAGCAATGGTAACAAATTTTGCTGGCCTGAATGATTTAGAAGTGCAATTTGCATTGACTGAATGCACTGGGTAAATACACACTTCTTTTCACTCTTGTGAACCCACAGCAATAAGTCTTTGAACAAATGTTAAATGATGGCAAATTTTGCTTATTATGTAAGTCAATAGCCAGTGTTAAAACTGCTTATTAAGTGACTGCAGGATGCAAAGAAAAGGAAAATTGCCTTTTTCTCACTACTGAGGCATGCGCCTGGATCCATCAGTGTGGGCTTTCAGTTTTGCAGAAACTTGAGATCACCATGGAGGAGACAAACTGGAATTTGTAGGGGAAACAATAGACAAAGGAGAAAGAGGGAGAAGGATTTCGACAGAAGATCAGGCTTTTTGCGGCAGGCTTTATTGCTCCAATGTCCACTTAATTTCTTTGAGCTGACACGAGAGGAGGCAGGCCATATTCAGAGGAAAGAAAGGAATAAAAGAAGACTCACAGATGTAGCCAGTCGCTTGTCACTGGCACATCCAAAGGACTCCAGGAAGTTAGCTAACCATTTCCCTGAAGACTTAGGGCATGAGTCATGCAAGGATAAAGGAAACCCACACGTCTCTTCTGTGAAATCATCCTCATATCCAAGCAAGTAAAGATCGTATCAGGTCTGGTTGTAATTAAATACTGGATCGCTTGGTTATTCTACAAACTCCTCGTCATGTATGTGGGATCTCACTGAAAACATCAGATAACAGTGCCGCCTGGAGCTTCCGGTTTTGAACACAATTTTATGCAATGAGTACACCCGTTTGATCCTGCAGGGATACTCAGGTAGGGAATTGCATTGTTCCCCTGTGTAACGAGCTCTGCACAGATGGCCTCGCTGGTGTTCCCTCAGCGGACCCTCTCACCAGCAGGCAGACAGCGTTGCTCTGCGCCTCGACATTCCCTTTCTCAGCTGTACCTCCTGGGAACCCAATGTTCCATTGCATTTCACATCCTAGTGCTTTGAAAACCTATGTCTTTTTCAGTTCCAAATGTGCACACTGCTCCTGTTGGTGTCAGACCCGGAGCTGCCTGCACATCCTCCAACTGGCTTAATGGTTGGCCTCGGGCTCACTTTGCTCCTTAGAAGTTATCCAGGCCTCTTTTTTGTTATATTATAATTATATATCTATATCCTTAATTCATTTCAGAATGTGAAGTTCCATTTATCGTTGGAGTTTAGGACCCCAGCGTGGGGTCTTGGGGCTGACCATACAGGTGCTCAGTGCGTGCTTACTCAGTTCAACGATTAGAGCAAAGTTCATGGACTTCTACGCCCCCATTAACATCTAAGGTTATCACAAAGATGACACAAGATATATCATTTCTATTATCAGTGTGACCAAACTTTTTTTGTTTATTTCTGAAAAGGAGTTTTTGCTTATGAAGGAGGATTTGTATCACAAGCCAAATTAATGAACAAAACAATGCAAACTTTGGAGGTGAACAATGAACCCGCGACATGCTCTATTTCCGTAAAAATTGGGTGAAATTTTCCTGATTCACAGCAGCTCACATGCTCCAAGCGAGAAACTCTGCGACTCACTGGAGAAAAGCAAAGAGTGTGACATTTAAAGACACGGGTTTGAGTCATGATCACTGCCTCTAATGGCACTGGTAACTTTGGGGGAACCAACTTTTCTTAACACAGACTCATGGAGAGGCTCAAAGGGAAAACTTCCTCTGTTACACCTTGTGCCCTGCCTCTGGGAACAGAGAGCAGTCCAAGCCACCCCGTGCTTTCCCAGAAGTCCTCAGTCGCTAGCTAAGTGTCTGCAAAGCTGAGGCATGGAGTGGCACTGAGCGAGACGGAGACGCATGGGACTGACACCTCATTGTCTGGACTCTAACTGCGATTGTCAGGAACGGCCTCTGTCATAAAGGTGAGCTTGAAGCCGAGCTTAAATAAGGGAGCGGGACCAGCTGACTCGGAGAGAGTGTTCTGGGCCGGTGCTAGCCATCAGCTTGCTCTGCACAGCTGCTTCGCATGTAGGTTCAGGATCACTGGACGAGTTACAGTGAGCCTCCCTCCTGCAGACCTCTTCTCGCCGCACCGCCTCCTCTGGACTCTGGTCTCAGTGAGCTGCTTTCACTGGCGTTCCACACATTTGGCTTTCGCCAACAATGCTTCCTTGTCCAACCTCTGGCATCTCTGTGTCTTCCCCTGTGTATTTTATGTTTTATCATTCATTTAGTGCTCTTAAAGTTTCTCTCATTGTCTCCTACAACCATTTCCTATCTCCTAGTAATATTGGCTGTACTGACCGGCGCAGTGTAAAATGCTGAACAGAGCAATGAGAATATTAAGCTTATAGACATCTAAAACTAAAAGGAGCTCTGATGCATAGAGTTAGAGGCACAGAGACATGCTGTTGAAGTTAGCAAAACATTGTGGCTTTGAATATGGATAACCTCAGCATATCTTTAATATTTTATTGGCTGAAGATAGCAACTGTTAATCTTCAGTGTTGTAACAGATAAACAGAACAACACATATTTACATCCTAAGAGCACCAGGCACTGTTGGTATTTATTGGTTTCACTTAGAATACGAGGAGGCTGGCATCTTACGTGTGCATGCCCCGTTCATCCATTGAGGTTAAACTCATCTTGTGTTGCTTGTGTATTCCCTTAGGACTGTTTTCAAATTCTGAGCTTTGGCATTTGCATTTTCCCTATGTGTTTATTCTTTCTTTGGGAAGAAAGGAATAGTACCATAGTTTATTTTCCCAAAAACACTGAAGTCATATTCGATTCTAACTTCTGGAGGGTAGAATAGAGGAACCTTTTTCTAACAGCTCCCTCTGAAGTCTAGAAAAGAACGCTGGGCATCTGCTGAAGCCACAGGGCTGGAACGCAGAAAGTGAGAAATTCATTTTTAGCACCTAAACTACACCGGCGTGACCCGGCGCAGTGTCTATGGGGGCTGGTTTTAAGTCCACTGGCGACCGGCGATTAACCTGCTGTAAGCCCACAGGAAGCAAGAGAAATACTATCTACCATGTACAGTTTTCATGACCACGCTAATTAAATCTGAATAGCTTCCCTAAGCACAAAGCCATGTTATTTTAGCTTTTAAAAATTAAAAAGATCTTTTAAGAATGATGTAAATTATATATGTAGGTTGTGATGATATTTGTTTATTTATTTATTTTGGGTGAAATGTCGACACCGATATTGAAATATACACGAAAAGAGGTGAGTTCTGCTGGTCAAGGAAAATTTGCTCAAGCAGTCACAAGCTGCCCCTGGGGAGGCTCTGTCAGCCCCGTAGCACTGACTGCCCCAGAGGACCACCATGGGGGGAGCCTGGGACACTCCGAGGAAAGCCTCCTTTCAAGAGGGTCTCCTCACGGCTCCCACAGGCACCCACACAAGCTCAGGAGCCTGGACACACTCCTTCTTTTCATATATTTTCAGGTTCTTCCTCACTGCAATAAATATAAGATTGGTAATGTCCCTAATGCATGACACCAACAGTAACTCAGGTGTCGCCTATAATTGAAAGAGCGACCAGGTGAAAAATGAAAAGTTGGGACTGTGTTTTTGTTTTTGTTTTAAGCAACTAACATCGTAATTCATTTTTTGTATTTTTTATTTATTTTTAAAAATATTTAAAGAATAAAAATAGCAGAAGCAAAGATAGCAAAAGAGCAACAAGCGAGAGTTCATGTAGTACAGAATTTCAAAACAAGAACGAAAATTTAATAATAGTTATATTACATTTTTCTATCATCAAATATGTTTAGATTAATAGATATAGGTATGTAAGACTGGCCAAATAATTAAACATTAGCACTGTCAATGAACCTTAATTTTTAAAAAACTTTTCCAAATGTATTTTCTATTTAAGTCATTCTTCTCAAAAAAGAAAAAAGAAAAAAAAAAAAAAAAGAATTATAGAGGTCGAGGATGCAGAAAATACAAGGTCCCGAGTTTGAGTCCTGGTACTCCCCAAGATTAATTAATTAATTATTTCTTCTTTTGAGTTCTTATACAAGGGAAACATTATAATTCTTAACAGGGCCTGAGCTGCTTGAGATTTGTTTTACTGGGTTAGCATTTTGAATGTAGATCCAGCATTAAGCACATGTCAACAGTTCAAAGACAGCCACCATGGTGGCCAGAGACCTGTCCAGCACAGCCTATAATACAGAGCAGCAAAACACTCTGCATCGCGCTGCCCTTGGCAGCGCACCTGCCCTCATGCCACCATGTCCGAGACAGGACCGCACAGATCTCACTAGTTCGGTTCCTGGCTGCCCTGCAGCAGGAGTGGCGGGTGAGCGACTACGATCTTCCAGGAGAGGAGCGGGACAATGTCTCTGCTCTTGGCCCCGAACGGTGGACCCTCCACGGTGGCCGTGAAGACGTGGGCAAAGCATTAAGAGTTTATGTTTTAAAAAAGTACAGACTTAGCAGTAAATTTTGTTACTAAAGCCAACTGGGGTGTCGCCTAAAGCAAAACAGATGGATTTTTTTTTTTTTTTTCTAAAGCCTTGCAAAGATATCTGGCAAGAAATGACAGTGGACTCAATATCTGCATATTGGCAACGGGGCAGAATTTTATTTAGAAGACTAGTGGTTCAAACACGATCTCTTGAAGAGCTCCGGGAGATAGCAAGTGCAGTAACATCTGAGGTTCATGCCCATAAACAAAGGTGCTGCTAGCCATTTGCAAAGGAATTTTGTTAGGCAGGCAAGAGAGAAGCAAAGCACAGGCTACACCAGGAACCGAATGGGTGTATTGGGGCCGGATCCCCACCTTCTGACAGACACAAAGAGACCTGATGGGCGACTGGCCTTTTGCACACAAAATTCTGGCTTAACTCTCCTTGAAACTATACCTCATATAGGGTGAAAAAAAAAGTCTGTTTTGAGAAACTCAAGAACCCAGGCTACTAAAACTAAAAAGGATATTTCAATAGGGTAAACAAGTTTAATAAACACCTTGTGTATATTTTCTGTTAATGACACCGTACCCTCAGAAGACTGGAAGAAAGAAGCAAATTCCTAGAACGAGGGTACACACACACACGCACACACACACTCACTCATAGTCCATGTTTTATCCTTCCCAGTCAGAAGGGGATCTTAGAATAAACCAATAAGGCTTACCCCAACACGTAAAGCCCCTTCCCTGTTTGCTTTGTGAGCAGAAGATAAAGCAGATACTTTAGTGAATTTGAACATTAAGCAGAATCCCTGCAGTGCCCGTTTTGATGCGGTACCTCAATGCCCAAACTGGTCCACTGTGAACAAGTTTGTGGATCCAGTTTGTAGGCACTTCGTAGGTCCGTTCCATAATAAGCCATTCACTGTTACTATTCTTCCGAGTGGAAGTTCTGCTGGCTAAAGCAAGTCGCTAAGATCATAAGGACCTCTCTTGAAGGAGATTCTCAGATGAAGCAACCTTAGTGAGAACTCTTACAAGCCAAGATGTGTGGAGGACCGCCTGGGCAGCTCTCTTTGAAAGAAGAGCGACTGTCTCTATTTTGACCGAGCCTGACCCTACTTCCTTGTATTGATACGTACGGAGCTGGCTAGGACTTCCGTTTATCCTTTCAATTGGCCTTAAACAATGTATATTAGTCTAGCTGAGGTGCTGGTGATAGTCTTTGAAGGTGGCAGGCATGTTTCCCTGGTAACTCAGACCTGCTGCGCTTTAATTTGAGCCAGAATGAAGAGCCAGTGCTCTGTATTGCCAGCTGGGATTGAGCCTGGACACAGAGGTTAAGACTTCCTGGAGCTTGTGGGACTACATCAGAACTGAAACACCAGACTGCCCAAAACCTTAGGTACTATCTCAGTAGCATCACACAGATTGCCCTCTTGGCATATCCTCTCTGCATATGGCAGAGGTAAATGTAGCCCCCCACCTAGCTCAGCTCACAGCACTCACCTACTCCCACAATTCTCAGTCATTCCTCCTCAAGCCACTCCTCCACTGAATAAAGCTGGACGAGGCCTTGGGTTGCATATCTTCATGGATGGACGTAGGGCCCCTTGGCTCCCAAATAATTATAAATATGCTCTAATGTCTTCACTTTCACCATGGGTTCCACCGGGAGTGGTAGATTGGAATTAACTTGATGGGATTCCAATAATATATCTTTGGAATTACAAATACCGACTTCTTGGGCCGAGACGAGAACCGGGAGAGACTCTGATAAAGATGGACTTAGTTCCTTTTCAATAAAATGCTGATGTAAGCCTACAATGTCTGTTCTGAGAGAAGGGTCACTGTTTTCCCATGAGAAAAGCGAAAACTTTCTTGACCAATATAATTTATGAACTAAGTCAATAAAAAATAAAATATAGGCCTGGGGGCGAGGCTCAGTGGCAAAACATTTTCCTAGCGTGCGTGGCCCTAGCTTTGATCCCCAGAATGGAAAAACAAACAAAAAAACAAACAAACACAAACACACCATAAGATACTATAAAACTCAACATAATGTCACATGTTACGGAATGTAAAAGAGTTCCAATTTTTTTTTTTTTTTTTAAACCGAGGATTGAACTCAGGGCCCTGTGTAAACCAGGCAAACATTTATTCTACTGAGCTATCTCCCTGGCCCAAGTTCTGATTTTTTTCCCCACAAAAAAGATGCTAAAAAATAAAGACAGAAATGTTAACAGGTTTTAATGTAAAAACAAACCAGAACTCTTAATATGAATAACAGCACACAGACTCCATAGCACAGACCGCCATACGAGAATGAATTATGTATCAGATAAAAAAAAAAAAATACAGTAAGAAAAGAAGTAACAGCAAAAGAGAGAGACAGAGAGGGAGAGAGAGAGAAAAAGAGAGAGAGAGAGGAGAGGGAGAGAAGGCTGCATGCATGATATTCAGCAGCATAAAAATAATGTCCTCCAAAGAGTTCCCCAGAGTGGGGTAAAAATCTGTTCTTTTCCTGCTAAGCTTAGAAAACGTAAGAGTAAACAAATTCACTTGTAACTCTAGCTTCTCCCGTCCTTGAGTGACAAACATGCTTAATCTGATGTGTATGTTAAGAAAATGCTGCACACACAATATAAGTAAAACAAAATACAAAGGCTCAATTATAAATTTTAAGAGCTAGAAGCAAAATGACTTGTTTTATAGCTAAGTAGGTGTGATTCTAATATTTATATGTAACACAATCCACAGGAAAAAAAAAAAAAGCTACGCAAATAATCTTTCTGTTTTTCAGTCCTTGGGCTTGATGATGCTCTAGGAATAGCAGTAATAATTCAATGAAGGTGTCACAGATACAGCTAAAAAGTCTCCTCTGGTTTCAAATGAATTCATCAACAATCTTCTCTGGCTAATTTCTCAAATGAGCCTCCGATGCACAGGACCAGTTTAAATTCCTCCTTCCCTTCAAACACTAGATACGAGCACCCAGGCACAACCTACAATGCAAAGTGCCTTAAGAAAGAGGATCTCAGGGCCAGCTGAGAGAGACAGCTCAGTAGAGTAAACACTCGTCTTGCAAGCGCAGGGTCCTGAGTTCAATCCCCGGTACTGAAAAACAAAAAGAAAAAAAAAAAAGAAGAAGAAGAAGAAGAAGAAGGTTTCTAGCACCAGTGGTACGACAGATCTGGGAGGCCGGGACAGTAGCAACACTCACTCGCGTCAGTCAGGCAGTGGTGCTTTGCTTCTCCTCTGGTGCACAATCAGTTCATGGAGGGATTTGCAAAGTTTTGCATAGCCCCCTCCTGTGAGACGCAGGAAATCCAACACGTTGTGGTAGGGGATGGCACCGTCCAAGGGCAGGAAACCCCGTCTGCATCCTGGAGCCGCAGGCTGGTGAGCTTCTGCAGGGAAACCCTGAGACGCTGACGGGCGTTGCCTCCTTTGGCCTCCAAGGTTGGGGCTTCTCTCCTCGAGGAGGACGATTTGGGCTTGCTGCGGTCTCGCGTGAGTAAGTGGCCGCACAGTGGCCCCGATGCCTCCTGCGACTTCCTCAGCTGTGTTTGCATGGATGTTTGTTCCTGCCCAGACGACAATGGCCTTAGGTTTGTGCTCTGCGGTTCTCCATTCTTTAGTCTCCATACAACGTGTCTTGTCGTGTCTCCACCAATTGCAAAATTAAGTTCACGAAGTGGAGAAAATAGTTCTTGCCATATTTCATACTGCCGTTCTTTCTGTGGAACTCACAGGTAATCCAATCACATCTCCTTCTTCAGAATATATAGCCTCAGTCTAGTCATAAGAAGATGTTAGACAAACCTAAACTGAAGGAACTTGGATAAACCACTATAGTAGTGCTGTGTCTGCTTCTAATCCATTAGCACTTGGTGTGAAACTTCGGTTTGAGCTCTGAGGGTCTCTTTCCCTCTCTCATACTTGTATGTATTTGTTATTTTTTATTTCTGATTCCTTATTATAAAATTTTACAGACATAAGCTGAATAAAATTAGCTAATGTGGACCAGGAAGATAGCTCAGTAGAATAAGCGCTTGCCTGGCAAGTGCAAGGTCCTGAGTTTAATCCCTGGTACTGCACTAAATAAATAAGTAAACAAATAAAGTGAAAAAGCCATGCTTAAGAAAAATTAGCTAATATATTGCCCAAATGGAAAAAAAAATGTCCCTTAAATGTCACTTTGTTCCTGCAAGAAGCACACCACTCAAACATAGTCTATTTTTTAAAAGAAGGTATAATTTTATACTCGTTACCTTTGGAATTATTTGTGTGATTTTTTTAAAATCTGAAAATGAAGACATTCCCATCAAATGAATGAGGCATGTACATTTTTTTTTTTTTTTTGAAAACTAAAGATAATTTGCTTGAAACGTCTCTTTCTCTCAGTTAGGGTACATTTAGCCAGCATGGTATTTTGAGACTCATTAGCATTTCTATTTTGGAGTCATTAAGCGCATAATCCCACTGGTTAAAATGTGTATGTATCCATGCATGTGTGCTTTATCCATTATTTCACATTTGTAGAGAAGTAGGCCCAGGGAAGAACAAGAGAATTTTAATCCAAACAAACAGTAAATTCTTGGAAATAACTTTCAAATCCTTTTGCTGGGTAGTTTGGAGAAAGATGAGCATCTGCAGACCTCACATAAAAGAGACACTGCTAGGTTGGCAAAAAATAATGGGGAAAAAAACCTAAGAAAATAATTTTGTTGTGCACAATTTTCTATATCCCATGATAAACCAGAGTTACTTGGTTGTCATTATTGAGGAGATGATAGTAAAAGCTAAAACCTTCAGAAACTTGAGCACCTCTAACAGAAAGAATAGCTCAGAGCTGACCCCTTGGGCCAACCCCTTAGTTCTCCTCAGGGTTGGCAGGCCTGATGTTACCAAATACTTTGCATCATTAAATAAATTCGAAGACTGGAATTCGTTTGTGAAGTCCATTTTTGTACACTGAGAAATATTTCAAAATATGCACATGAAAATATTCTGTGGGCTAAATATAGCTTACCAAGCAAAATATGCTGGTCTGTTTATGAAATTGATGGAAGGG
This sequence comes from Myocastor coypus, assembly GCA_004027025.1. Taxonomy (NCBI): domain Eukaryota; kingdom Metazoa; phylum Chordata; class Mammalia; order Rodentia; family Myocastoridae; genus Myocastor; species Myocastor coypus. The sequence goes on from PVJA010000428.1 coordinate 94,121, forward strand.
TATGCTGACTCTGGCTTCTAACCCAGTTCTGTTATTTCACTATGCCCTTATGTTTTAATAATAACTACCTTTAGGTTATGACTGAGGAGCTATAATAAGAACATGCATTTATGAACTGCTTAGTAACTTACATCACCCTATCATTACAGTCTATAGAACTACTGGATTGCTGACCTTACTTTAGGTAAAAAAGAAAAAAAAAGAAGTGTGCAGGCATAAAATATGCTTAAATTCTCCAGTCTTGAAAGCAGAAGCTGGCTAAAGCAGCCAACATCAAGAGAACCTCACTAGTGACCACCACTGTGGTTTTTTAGAAGAGTAGCTCTGGTTGTGGGACATTAAACGAGTTTTCTCCAAGTTTTTCAGATGGCGAGCTTTGGACAGTGGTATTATATTTCTTTCTCTTCAGCCTAGATCTTTCTCATCAAACCAGATGGTTTTGACGTTTTAAGAGTCTGTCTCCAAATCAGTGATTCTAGCGCGTCCTGTTAAGCACAGTGAACCATCAGCCACGCCTCCTTCAGCCCTAATCAGGGTGTCAGCAGCGCAGGAAGCAATTTTCTCAAGGAACTGTGTGGAAAAGATGCTTTCCGTGCATTCTTCTTCAGAAATCTGACGTTTAAAACAGCTTTGTGAGAATGTATTGTTTTCTTTCTTCATATATTTATTAAATCTTTGCCTTGTATATCAAAGAGAACTTTACTAGAAAAGTTTCTTCCTAGTACCTCAGAGACTCAAGGTAAAGGTAAAGATCTAATTGGAAAATATTGATTCTCAGACATCCTTTCCCAATTACCTCACAAATCTTAAGAAACCTTGAGAACTTACCTCTTGGGCCTCGTAGAGAATATAGCTCTTTTGCCAAAGCATAGTTACCCTAGTTCTAGAGTCTTTTAGTAACAGGCATCAAGCATCATGACCTTGTTGAAGTTGAGCACCACCCACTCCTGTCTTTTCTTGCTTCCTCTTTAAAAACGCTAGAAAAGCCATCAGTCCTGAAGTGACTTATCTTCCTAATTGTCTTCTTCACATCATATACTTTGAAAGACATGATTCAACATCGTTTTATTATGGGGCTATAAACAGGAACGTCCACCCAGAGGGCTTTGGTTTTAACTTGGATAGTCAGAGGGCAAACCTAAATCAGACTTAATGGAGTGAAAATGAACGTGGCACTGCAGGGTCAGCCAAGTCCTGGGCGTGAGATCCCAGCTCATGCTCTTTCCGTATTTATGCAGCTGCCTGGCATTGCCCTGCAGTGCCCCAACCTGGTGAGTGGGCCCCAAGTGTCTTATACTTAGAATTTGTACTCATCGTCTTGTTCTTATCCTTGTAGCCATTTTTTCCCTCTACTTTTGGTCTGTAAACTTACATCTGGTTTTCATTCTCTAAAGTACGTGGGGTTTCCCCAGTGGCTTCTACAGTGGTGGCACCACTGCATACTCTGAGCCCCAGTGCAGAAGGGTTTCTCTCCACAGCCTCTCTATCAGTTATTAGTTGATTTCTTTATTACAGCCATGAGATGATGGTGCTGCTATTTTCTGTTGATTTTTTGAAGGGAGAAGTCAATCCTTAAAATTTTGACTTTGACCAATTTTGCATGCCTATATCAGTAATCTGAGTAACTATACTGAAGACAGCAATGTACATTATAACAACCACTGTTGGATACCTATTGTGTGTGTGTGTGTGTGTGTGTGTGTGTGTGTGTGTGTGTGTGTGTGTGTATTTTTACTGTGTACCTTGTCTAATGTCTAAGTCAGGGACAGAAGGCAGAGAGCTGCACTCTGGTGGCTTGGAGGAAAGTAACAACTATTTAAGCAAAGCGCTTGTGTATGGGCACCAGGGAACTGGCCTATAAAAATGAGAGCCTGCTCCAGCTGGCAGCTGGTGAAATTCAGGATTCTGGGTCCTATGACTGCAAAGAAGTGAACGCTGCAGCCAAAATGCTGGCTTGGAAGGCAAAAATGAACGTCCAGTGCAGCCTAGCTGTGACCAGCACCTGCCTGCAGCCTTGAGGGCCCTCACGGAGGTACTGTGGGGTAATCCTGTGTGCGACAAGACACACACTTGTGGCTGTGAGTTGCACAGCTGTGGCCCCTGAGACACAGAGCACCTTGCTCTTCTTGTGCGGGTGAAGCTTCCTTCTCATCCGCTGCTGATGCTATTCATATTAGACCTTTTTTTGTTCCTGATTACTTACATTTTTCTTTTACTATTTTAGGTTACTTGTTGAATCAGAAGTACCTTTCTAATAGTCCTTGTTCTTAGTTTTTCTTCTATTTAAATGTGAGCCACTAAAGACAGGGATCGGGCACCTGAGGGAGGCGTTGTCACAGGTAAGTTTCCCTTTTGGTAGGAAAAGCAGCTGTATGAACGTCTTTTTCTGTACCTATTGAATTTCTCCAGCACAGAAGTGTTTGTTCTCTGGCTAAATGCTGATGTTTAACTGCTAGAATTTTGCTCATGTGAAGGAAGGAAATCTAAGCATTTGAGAAGCTTACACGTGGCTTCTGTCAAGCGGGGTTTATGTGGGCATGTTGTCATGGGCTGACCTTCCTCACCAGACCCCAGCAGACCGAGAAAGACCAACGTGGAGACGCTTATGCTAAGGTGGACTCTCGCACAGACCAGGAAAACAGGACACTCACTGCAAGCAGTGAAACACAGCTTTAACCACCTCAATCAGGAAAGTTCTCTCTGCTGTAAACCTTTCCAGAAAAATGACTTGTAGTGCACTAATATTAATTGATCCTTTGTTTTGGTTGTTGTTTTCTTCTTTGTTCACACTTTTTTTTTGTGGTACCAGGGATTGAACTCAGGACCTTGTATTTGCCAGTCAAGCACTTACTCCCCTGAGCTATCTCCCCTGCCCCTGTTCTCACCTTTTTGAGACCATTTTATCATTCTCAATGAAACACATTACTGTTCACGTAGATCTTAATTTTTTTCTAATTTTATACATATATTAGTCTTTATTACTGATTATATTTAAAAATTTGCATAATTATATATTGTCTTGTAAATGAATACTGTACATGATCCCTTATCAGAAGGCAATTCCGTGTTGCACTGTAGAACACCTATTTATATCACAAAAAGTATCATTTTTTGCTAGCAGTAAAGAAAATAGCTCATGCTATTTCTGCGACTACCAAAAAAGCTACAAGAAAAGAAAATGCTTTGTTGTCTTTTAAGTGCTTTCCATGCAGGGAAGCGCTTGCCTTGCTGACCTGAATGCTCGCATGGAGAAGGTCCTGCCTGGGCCAGAGATTCTCCCTAATGATCAGACTCAGCTTTACAAATCGAGGACACAAAGGAGTCATGCAACACTTGTGTGGTTGAAGACCAGCGTGTCACTTACCAAATGTGTCTTTCCAGAATGCCATTGAGGACATTTGAAAAAGGACTGCACTGATGGTAAACAGATGCAGAGTGAAAGACATAAACTGCTACGTGACATTACTCTTATAACGTCTGTGCTGCGGGAAAGCACCTTTAGGAAGAGCCCATGCAGCAAGAGGTATGTGTCTAAAATTGAAAATGAGTCAACAGTGTTGAATAACAATACAATCCTCAACTCAGAAGCTGCCTCAAGGCCAGGCACAGCCTCAGTTAATGTCACAGGGAAAGAAGGCCACAGATGTCACTGTGTTAACTGCATCCACTCACAAGACACCTAAGGTCACCAGCCATGCAGACGCAGTTAGGTTTTTGTTGCTGATTACACTGTAGTCTTTAATTGAAGTTATGGTAAAGGAAATATATCTATTTAAAAACTAAACCATATGGCCATCTCTGTTTAGATTAAGGGGCAGCGCCAGGTATGGGGTTCATGTTTTGAGAGGACACTTGTGGTGTGACTTTGGTGATCCCGGGCGTGTCTACTATTCTGGCTCTCTGGTTGCCCTTCTCTACGATCCCAATAATCCATGCTTGTTGACCTTCGCCGTACTTGGGGAACTTGATCTCTGCACAGAACCGAGCTGCTTGCTCCCGTGGTGAGCAGATCAGCAGGTCTCCTGATGTCTCCAGGCAGGTCCCAGGCATGAGGCCAGACATATTTCCACAGGCGTTGCTCACAGCAGCCATCTCTGCCAGCACAGGAAGGTTGTGAATCACAAATGATGCCACTTTCCTATGTTTCTTGCCCAGGTTCTGTGCGTGGCCCCCAAATCCCAAAACCCATGATGTCAGTGGCCGCATGGGTGCTGAGTGTGGGCATGACTCCTGTGGGGTTCTGTTGAGCCACGCCATGTTCATCATGGCTTCTTGGCATGCCGGCTCCAGGTCTTTATGGGTGACCACCACCTTAATTTTATTCCATTTCTCAGGAACATCTAACCTCAGGGGAGTAAGTGCTTGACTGGCAAGTACAAGGTCCTGAGTTCAATTCCTGGTACCACAAAAAAAAAAAAAGGGTGTGAACAAAGAAGAAAACAACAACCAAAACAAAGGATCAATTAATATTAGTGCACTACAAGTCATTTTTCTGGAAAGGTTTACAGCAGAGAGCACTTTCCTGATTGAGGTGGTTAAAGCTGTGTTTCACTGCTTGCAGTGAGCGTCCTGTTTTCCTGGTTTCTTCTTTTTCCTGGATGAGCTGCCTTGGGTTTATGTCTTCATTAGCTATTGGTACCTGTACTGGGAAAACATACTATACAAGCAAGAAGCTTGCAGACTCAAAGTCAAACTTTTCTTTGCATCACACATCAAGAGATTGTGTGGTCATTTATGTCATCCTTTCTTCTCCAGATATTTGATTCTTATTTTATTTTATTTTTATGGCTGGCTCAGCCTGCGCTGGTTGTAGGGCTGGTGCAGTATATGGTGCTGAAGATGGAACTGCTATCCCTGCAGTTGCCTAACCTGGCCTAAGCAAGCACTCTGGACTGCGGAGGTACCTCACCAGTCCCTTCTCCAGACACTTGATACCAAAAGATTGCAATCTAAGGTCTCGTCTCCTTGCAGATAGAGTCAGTAGTAAGCCGATACATCTGCCAGTGTAAGCAGCAATCTTTCAGACCACTACGGCAGCTACAAGATTTCCCATCTGATTTCCAGGGTCAGGAGAAAGAGGTATGGGATCACAGCAGCTATAGTCAACATGGTGGGCATTGCAAAGACACTCAATTGGTCTCCAGTTATTTTAGTTGTGAGCTGGGTCCACAGACCCACTTTGATGTGAACAGTGACAGTTCCCTGGCCAGGGCATCTCACAGGGTGAGTGAGCTGCAAGACATGTTGAATGGGTTCATTAAAAATTTTGCTTTCTGTGCCAACTGTGAAGGTCTCGAAACCGATCAGCACGTACATCTGAAGAAGCAAACAACAGGTACCTCTTGGACAGCCCGTGGCTCTGGAGGTCAGCTTGGCATACCTCATAAATGCTGCACATTCATTCTTCCAACCCCACCAGAGAATGGTGACCGTGGCACAGGAAAGAAAGAAGAGGAGAAGAGAAGGATGAAGGGCAAAGAGAAGGAAAACGGCCAATGGCCAGCAGTGAGAGAACAGCCCCACCATAGCTAAGCAAAAGCAGCCCTCCCCGCATGCTGTGGAAGAGGAGGAGGAGGAGGACGGCTGCAGGAGGACATAGCTGAGGAAGCTCAGAGGCACAGAGCGGATGAAATTGGTGACTGCGCAAGGTCCCAGTGCTCTGACGCTTTGGAAAGAACCCTAGAAGAGTGTGTGACTATTCTGCTTGATTTTTTATGATAAAGAAAGCCGAGAACATTCTTCCCTCATCTGGCAAAGATTGCTGCAGAAGCAGAAAGACTGGATGTGAAAGCCATGGTGGGCGCGCAGCATGCGCTGGTGATGCATTGGGGCAATTCTTCTCCGGGATCCCCTATACCACGAAGGTGTGGGATGCGCCCTTGTGAGGAGAAGAGGTCACTATCTGAAGGCCAGAAAAGGCCTCTAAGAAGTGTGCATCAGAAGAACTTGCCAAAGATTCAAGTCAGAGTGAATGTTTATCAAATGGTTGCAGGAGACAGAGGAACAGTCTTGGTGGAGATGAAGACGAAGGTGGAATGCTGAGGTGCTGTGTCTGAAGGCGGCCAGGGTTCCAGGAGTTGAAACCGTGAAGTCTGAGAACAAGGATGACGACATTGGGGTTGATGCCATTTGAGAGGAAGGATGCAACCTAAGCTAAATGTGTAACGCTGCCGAAGTGCAAAAGCTCACGTGGTTTAACACCACCCTACACATTGTACTACAATCTATCTCTATGAGTAGCCAGGAATTAGGCCCAGTGAGACATCTAGGGTGTCCATACACACATCAGCGATCAGAGATAGTTTCCATATCTAAAGCATGATTCTTTTCAAGAAACAATTGGTATGCATATGGGGTTACTTTTACACAGATACAAAAATAAAGATTTGGTTTTGGTCTCTTTGGATTTGGGCTCTGAATGACGCTGAGTAACAGGGTCCATGAAAAGTGCCACATCACCATTTAGCCCGGTTGGGTCCATTGGAGCTGGGTGGAGACTGCCAAGGGCTGAGACCCTCAGAGGTGCTCAGCACAGGACAAAGGCAGAGCGCCTGCACTTAGGTCAGGCCTTTGGAAGGACAGCGCTTGGCCTCTGGTCTCTTGTGTTGGCGCATGCTGGCTCCTGCCCTAAGTCAGGTGACACTGGGATGAGGGAACAGCATCTTCACTGGGTAGTAACCAAGGCCTGTGTGTCCCATAAATAACTTGTAAGAACAAGTTTTCAAACTCAGAATTATGACTTTTCGCTTGCATCCACTTGCCCCAGCTGTAGTCTTCTGATTTGTGTCACATGCACGTTGGAGACCCAGGGAGGTGATATTAAGGAGAGTGGGTATATTCTGTGTGTGAGTCCTGGGGGGCATTCAGACTGTGAGGTGTGGGACTTTATGACTTCGGTATGGGAGAAACAACCACATTTAGGCTCTGGCAAAGGCTGAGCGTAGCTTTTCAGATTTTACCCTTAATTAAATTATCATTTCAAAATGCTTAGAAACACAATAAAAAAGAATGGAAATTAAGAGAAAATGCTACTTAACAGAGGCTAGTGTCCTGTGGAATTTTATGATACACCATATAAACTGTATGTTTGCAATATATTTCTTTATGTATTATCTATGTTTCTATCTAGAACTATATCTATTTCTAATATTTACATCTGCAGAAGTATCTGAACTGCGAGGAAGAATGCATAAATTAAATTTTTATTATGGTTTAGAATATGGATCTTGTCAGTATGGATGATTTCATATATTCACGGCTTTGACCACCTGCTCTGGGGCCAAGCAGTAGCCACAAGTCCTTCCCCCGTAGAGGTCAGGGTCGACCTGGAGGACCCTGAATGTTTCAGTGGGAGCCGTGTTACAGCTGGCAGACAGCAAGTGTGCTCAGCATTTCTGTCTGTACCCTGCTCATTGTCCTCAGCTCCCCGAGCGACAGAGCTCCTAGCCTGATGGACGTTAAGCTGTTGTCACCAAGGACGGTCTGCCCTGAGTAGTGGCGCCACCCTGCAGCACTCCTGTGAAGAACTCAGGGGGTGCAGGAGACTGGCCGAACTGCTATGCAAGCACTAGGCATTGTCTTTGCCTTGTCCGTGAGACAGAAGAATAACATCAAAAATTGAAAACTGAGTCTTTAAAACTGTGCTAATAATTTAAAAAGAAGTTACAGTTCCACATTAAGAATTCATAAATATAAAAGTGGACTACATTTATGATATTTATGCTAAAAGTAACACAAATAATAGAGGTATAAAAGGCTTCTCTTTTTTTTAACCCTAAACTCTAAAGAAATCTTCAGAAATATCAGCATATGCATGTTTGTTTATGTATATCTGGAATTTATAATTGATTGATGAGGTTTTAGCTGAAAAGAACCCATGGGAGTGGGTGGGACTTGAGCACAGCCTAACATGTGTGATGAGTCCTGAGTGTAGCGTGCTACTACCCTCAGTCCTTTCCTATAAACATAACACCCACATTTTTACAACACAAACGTGAGTTTATACTCATTGGTTCTGAGGGACAATAGAATGTAGACAGGGACTGTTTCTAAGTGGTTGCATAATTCATCCTTACTTCCAAAGCGTTTTTAGAATGTGAGGTAATGTTAAGTCAATTACATGTCAACTCTTCACCGATTTCAGCTAGTTTCTTGGTTTTTGAAAATATGGAGTTGTATTCCCATTATTATTACTTTTTTTAGGAGTGAGGAAGAAAACGACTGTGGGTAAAATTAGTAGGGCAGAAAATTTCGATTATAAAATATAAGATCAGCAGAAGCAGCTCAAGGGAGAATCATCCTTTATTTTTCAGTTGATTCATTAGAATGCATATTACAACAATTCAAGCACATGTAAAGTTATAAAACAGACTAGAATTATTGACTAAAACGTAAACACAGCATGGATACAATAAATATGGAGAGAATTCAAATAAATGATGCAAAAACACACTAACTGCCCTCAGTAGGCCAGGTACACAGATAACCAGGTTGGGTGACAGCTATAATATAATTTGAAAAGCTGACTGGAGTTTCCATGGTTTCCAAGAAAGAAAAAAGAAAACTAAACTCTCCCTTTTTATAGATAATGTTTTTCCTTCCTGTGTATGCTCAGAGACTTTCTAAGAGGTTATTTTGAATATATATATATATATATATATATGTAAAAACGATGCTCACGCAATCTATTTTACTTGCTGATAACTGCACTATTGAAAAAGATGTAAAGAAGACACTGCTAAATTGTTCATTTAGTGAAAAGATGGGAAATCTATTTTCTCAAAATAAATATTCCCTGAAATGAAGTGAATTATCTTTTCCATGCAGCTTTAAGTATTCTTCGTCTAGGGCCTTGAATAGCAATATCTTGACCCTCCCCAAAGAAAATCAGCCTAACATGGAACGACGTTTTCTCTCAGAGCAATAGGACTCGATTTGTTAGGTTAGAGTTCTTCAGGCACTTAGGCAACTTCTTCGGCCACCTGAGAAGCCTCAGGTTAATGGTCTCAATAGATTATTTGTGTTTTGCCTGGGATTTTTCTTTTTGTCTTCACCCGCTTCTGGAACCACTTTATGAAATAGCTGGCCTTCCAAAGAGATCTGTAACTGATATCACTGGAGATTGAAAGTCCTTCAGAAGTCAAATGCACTTCTATTGATCCTTTTGTTCTCCCTCATGTCCTGTCTGTCTGTCTGTCTGTCTGTCCGTCCGTCCGTCCGTCCATCCGTCCGTCCGTCTGTCCGTCTGTCTGTCTGTCTGTGTTCTGGGCCTCACTACTAGATTGGATTCATAGTGACCCACCTGCTTACAGTCTCCTAAGAGCTGGGATTACAGGTGCGCGCCATCACACTGAGTCTCAGCGCACCCTGGGGGTGGGACCGGCACAGCAGGCCTGGGGATCAAAACCCCAGCCCCTGCTTGGGGTCACTTCAACCCACTGAGCTACTTGGCTGGCCACTCTCATGCTATAACTATGCTCATCACGCAGTGTACATTAGGCCAAATTGAATAATAGACCGTAACTCTGACAAAACGCCTTTTGTGTGGAACTATCTCACTGAGATGTGAGTGCAGTAACGTTCAATGATATCTTCTTATATGAAAATGTTACAGAACTACTTCTGTACCCATCATCAAGATTGTGAAACACGAGTAAAATGAATGCATTTTAAGGCCACGTGCAAAGAAAATGAAGGGTTCTGTCTCTGTGTGCCGTCCATGCGTTGGAACTGCAATGTGGAAGACTAACTTCTCAGGTGTTGCTGAAAAATGCATTGGGGCGAATAAAAGGAATTTAACATGTTTCACGGGCAAGCTCTTATTCTCAAGAATGAGTGCAAACACTGCGTACAGAAGACATGCACTAGTAAGAAACAGAAAAGTTACCCATTAATTGTATCCTACAGTATATAACATATTTATTTTATTTTATATTTAATATTTATTATTTATATTATATTATAGCCAGCTCAGCCTACCCTGGGGTTGGGGCTGGCGCAGTATGTTGTGCCAGGGATTGAACTGCGGTCCCTGGGGTTGCCTAAGCTTTCCTAAGCAGGCGCTTTAGACCACTGAACCATCTCACTGGCCTGACATATTTAAATATAACCAAATTATTTCCTTAAAATAGTGTCTTCTTCATAAAATATTCTGTGTCCACAGTTTTTACAGTCAGACTTACCAGCAATGCCGCTGGTTGGAATTATTGATATTTAAAGTGACTTTTCTAGGGTCAGCCAAATAGCTCAGTGGATTAAAGTACCTGAAAACAAGCCTGGGGACCTGGGGTTCAATCCCCAGACCTGCCGTGCTGGCCCCACCCCCACCTCTGCAGCACACTGAAACAGCGAATTGAGACTGGGTGTGGTGGCATGTGCCTGTAATCCCAGATCTTGGGGGGCTGTAAACAGGTAGATCACTATGAGTCTGATCTAACAGTGAGACCCTGAACACCCTGTAGACCCTTCCCTAAAATAAAAAAGTGACATTTCTTATTTATTAATAAATTCTAAATGATTCTTTGGCTCTTCATATTCACTACATCCTGTGCATTTGTTCCTTAGAGGAACTGTTGTCTGGGTCGGGAGCTACCAGGTGAATAAATACTCACAAGGGTATGAGATGCCCAGCTATCCAGGGCTATGTGAAGTCCAGAGGAATACAAAAACTGGGGTCAGAAACAGGACCACAGAAGAGGTCATTTCTCTGGTAACACTTAGAGGATGAATAAGATGAACACTTTTCAACAAAGTAGTTGAAAGTTCATTTTTATTCAAGGAAATCATAGGCAAAGTTATCAGGAAATCAAAATAGGCTTTTCAGGACACCTCAAGTGATTAAAATGACTTCCAGAGCCATCGTAGAAAGAATATTATTTAGTGCTTGCTTAACCCAGAGCTCAGAGACTGACAGCAGACAGGACCGAGCAGCATTTGGTGGAGAGAATTATGGAATCTTAGGAAAGTAGGCTTTAGTATAGACCAAAATGATTGTAATACTTCAGATGCACTTGGGGTAGTTCATAACGAAAAAGGAAATCAAAACGGGCCCAGGAGAACAGGATGCTCACCCAAACCATCAGTCAAGAGCATGAGCAACGTGGGTCACACTGATCTTTAAAGCCAAAATATTTAAATGAGGTGAAATCACTCACAGGGAACCTCTACTCAAGGATGCAGGCCTGCCCAAAGCACCAGTCTTCTCTTTTTGGGTTTGGGTTTGGGTTTGATCATGAATATGCATTGGGATTTTTGGGGAAGTCTGTGCTTCACTTGAGGTGTCACATTTTGGACCCGCAGTTGGTGTCCATTTTTAGGTGCTGAGAGAAAATGTAGTGCCTGGTCTAAGTCCCTCCGGGGCTGACACACTGGAGATGCACAGGGCGCGTGGCAGCGGGTGTGAAGGGGCGTGAGCCGAGCTCGGCATGTGGCTCAGTCCTGCCCCCAGGTACTCTTCAGCCCGAGTTCCCCAGCGGGCCTTCAGAAAGTGTTACAGACATTGGAAGCTTTCTATTTGGCTTTCTTAATTTCAGAGTAGATTGCATCACCCCGTCAATCCAGGGCTGAAGGTAACTGCCATAAAAATGGCTTTACCAGATTATGATTCGTATGTGAAACTTTAGAAGTTCAAAATTTAAATGTACACATATTCATTTTTTTAAAAAAGCTTGCCCAATAGCTATATATTATTTATTGCTCTGAAGAAAGCTAACTTTCTGTGGCCGACACATCCAGGGTCACTGTCACTTCTGTCTCCTGATATAGGCTAAGTTTCTGAGGCGTCCTCTGAGCCTCCGACAGAAAGTCCATATAGAAGGCAAGACTCATACTAATAGCATGTGCACCACGGAAATACAAGGATAAGAGGGCCAGGGAACTATGTCAAGAAATTGGGACATTTTTATTTCTCAAAAATTTTTCAATTTTTATTTCTCATTAGTACACGTTTTCAGTACAAAATAATCATTTTCTCATGGGGAGTGGGTGCATGTTTATGGCAACTTCATTCTGGATTTCTTCTGGTTCTCTGTGAATTTTAGGGCTGTTTTCTTTAGCTCTGTGGGAAATGTTTGCAGTTTCTTTGGGATTGTAGTAAATCTGTACTTCGGTTTTGGAAGTATGGCCAACTTGACGATATCAGTTCTGTCCATGCAGGCACAGGAGATATTGTCCCGCTTTCTGATGTTTCCTTCCTCTGTCTCCATTTTCGGAGTACTGTAGTTTTCCTTGCAGAACTCTTTCGATTCTTAGGTTTTTAGCTTTTCTTGTCATCATTGCTGATAGCATTGTTTTTCTAATGTCTTTTTCAATGAGTTCATTCTTATGTAGGAATACAATTTAATTTTGTGGGTTAATTTTATGTTCTGTTACATTGCTAAACTCAGTTCTTAAAGTCTAGCAGCCTGTGAGTGCAATTTTTGGCTTTCCTATGTAGAGGATCGTGTGTTTCCAAATAATGGCAACATGACATTGCTCCTTACTGTTTGTGCTTTTTTATTATCTTCCCTTGCTTGCCTGCTCTAGTGTTACATTTAACAAAAGAGGTGATAGTTGACATCATTGTCTTATTCTTGATTTTCGAATCAAGACTTTTGCTTTTTTTCCCATTTAATATGATGTTGGCAATAGGGCTGACATAAATGGCTTTTCTCAGATTAAGATAAGGTCCTTATGTACCTATTTTCTTCAGGATTTGCTTTGAGCAGGAGTGATTGTTGGATTATTTCAAAGGCATTTTCTCTGTCTACTGAGAAGATCATGTGTTTTCTTTTTTGTCTTTGCTTCTGTTTGTTTACGTGATGTATTATACTTATTGATTTGCGTGTGTTGAACCATAATTGTATCTGTGGGACAGAGCCCACCTGATCATACTGTTTGACTTATTGAGCATTTGCTGAATTTTTTTTTATATTTTACTAATTTCAGTGAGAAAGAAATAGCAAAGAGATAGTTTCAAAAGAGGTTAGTAGACAGCTGCAATAATTAGTACACTGCATATAGTTGTCTTTGTAGTAGTTATTCAGAGGACAAGATGCAGACATGTCTTGTCTAAATACTATTAGTACAAATCTTTCTTCTCATTGAACTAAGAGAAAGTAGTTGTATATCTATCCTATTTTTTTCACGACAAAATGGTGCTTTTTTATATCCTCTTTGTTTCTTTTGTTTTTTGAGAGATGGGTGTTCCACTTCCATTCAAATATTGTAGGTGCATGAATTCATCAAAATATCCTCGTATAGTCCAACAGTTCATAACAGTAGTAGATTATCAGCAGAACTGGCAATGTCAGAAGTTGTTGACTTGAGCTCTTTACAGCTGAGCTTATTAATATGGCTTTACTTTTTATACCTCGTAGTTAGTCTTTTCTGATGAATGATTAAGACCCAGTTAAATCAACACCTATATAATAAAAATGCAACTTTTATATCTCAAAAGGTCAGTTAGCTCCCCCCAGGATTTACCCTAAAACCATGTCCAGCGTTGTATAGATCTTTTGTCAGTGTCAGCCATCTAGATGAGTCATGGCCATTGCTTGAAAAATTTGCTCTCTGTGAAAGCCTGATACAATGTTTTCTCTCTAGGTAACTCTCCTTAGGCACACTATACATCACTGCTCACTTTCCTCTATAGCCCCATAATCTCCTTGATCAGAAAATTTGGGACAACACTGAGACACAAGAAGTTACTGTACAGGTTCTCTTATGGCCTGAGTCCTCACTGACCTAGAGGGGTTAGGTTAGCCAAAATATTGGCTATCCTTATATCCCTTCTCTTTCTCTAATATTTTGGTCTGCAAATTTAAGTTGTTAACCCTCCAGAAGAGAAGCTTAATGATATTATTAGCCTATAACATAGGCACTTGAGCTTAACATCAGTCTTTCTGAATATCAAGTCCCTTAGACATAACATGGAGCAGTGAGAACTTAAGCATTCAACAACAAAGAGCGCGAGGAGAAAAGTAAGGAAACACAGAAGAGCAAAGCTATACATTTATGTACACAAGGTGGTTAAGACAATGATCCAAAGAATCTCCATCAGGTTTGAAACTAGCAGTTAATTGATAGAATTCTCACCCTGGTTATCTACACATGCTGATATCTGTGAAGCCAGATCACTGATATTTTCCCCTAGTTTCAGCTTTTTTTTGTAGCAAGGCACACATGCGGCTTGGCCCTTGAAAGTGGTGGCCCTTGTGGGTCCTTGCAGATTCCTGGATTGTATAATTTTTTTTAAAAGGAGAGACTTAGGCCGGGCGTGGTGGCTCACGCCTGTAATCCCAGCACTTGGGAGGCTGAGGCAGGAGGATTGGTGCGAGTTCGAGACCAGCCTGGGCTACAAAAGTGAGCGCAGGACCAGCCTCAACTGCATAGTGAGACCCTGTCTCAAAAAGACAAAAAAAAAAAAAAAAAAAAGGAGAGACTTAGAATATTTGTAGAACAACTGTCTTAAAACAATCTCCACATATGAAAGACTTGCCATTTCTATATAGTACAATGCTTAGATTTTAATAAATGTTGGCTGCTAGAAACATTACCATTGTACTCAGTATTCAGTTGTTGATTCCAGAAATAGAGCACCAATGCCTATATAATCTTCTGTTAAGCATTTTACATATAAACAAAACAAAAATAGAATAAATAAAAAGATGCCAGTAGTCAAATTTTTAGTAGTAGACATTGTCAGAATAATTTTCCAAACTGGAAATTAACCAAAAGCTTGTCAGAAACTATAAACACAGCTGCATCTCAGTAAGAAGTTGTGACATGTTCCTTATTCCCATGCCCAGTTTTATAGAAGCTTTTAGGACAAACAACCATAATCACTGTGAGGCAGCAGCCCGATAGTCATCTGGGGAACCCTTGGAGATGGAGCTCCTCCAACGACCCAGGACCAGAAATGGTTATTTTCAAACCCTGAACAATGCTGTTTGCTGGCAAGTTGGTTTGCACTTAGCCTGACTTGGAGCTTGCCTGCTGAGAACAGACTTTCACCCGCAGCACCTGTGAAAAACAGTTACAGACAACCATTAAAATATGTTGACCGCCTGAATTGGTGTTTAAACTATTGGAGCAAGCAGGACACAAACCAAAGAATTTTTAAGGAAAATATAGAGAATGAGATGTTCGTAGGTGCTTGGGATGTTCTGACATTTTCATGGGTACCCAGAAGGCAACATACATGTGTAGGGATATTTACATTCCCAGGACTATATTAATGCTAATGAGAACATCCTGAGTAGACCTAAGCCCTCATCTTTGGCCAACCTTGAGCTTTTGGAGGTGTTCGACAAAAATTGCAGGCTTACATAGTTATGTATTGTTTCACTGATTTTTAGAGGTATATTTCAAATGCACACACAGGGCCACCCAGATAGCTCAGCAGACTAAAGCACTAAACAGATAAAACCGGGAGAAGTATTTACTTGAAGATTAACTTTAATAAAAGTCACGCAAGGAGAATTTCAGAATTCAGTGAAAGCACCACAGATAGTAACTCAAATAAAGATAAATAAAGGATAAATAAAGGTTGTTATATGTTATTCGTCAATGCCAAAAGAAACAAGAAGACCTGATGAATGTAGCTTCAGAGGTCTCATTGAGTTTTCTCAAGTGAGCCCAGAGCCTCAGAAGCATCTTATTTTTATTGAGGGCTAAAAAAAAGCCAAGCAATGTGCATCAATACTTTAATTAATACAGAATACAAATCACCATCTCTTTCAGCATATGCCAAGCACTTGGCTCACACAAATGGTAACTGATAACGCTTCAAGCAGGGGAGGACACAGCCATTAACATTACAAGCAAGGGACCAAAGAACAGGGCACCTGCAGGAGAAGCTGCGGCCTGCAACCTTGAATCCCAGTTTTCTGGGATTCCCAAGTAACAGAAAGTAGCCCTCCTTGGGCTCTGCTTATTGTTCTCTGCTTCTAAGGATATTAATCGGCCTTCGGCCTTATCTCTATGTTCTATAGTAGGTAATACAAAAAGAATCACCCGCATCCACTTTTGTTCATGAGTTTCTCTGCTAATCACTTTAAAATACAGTTGCTTAAATCTATGTTTATAAATCTGCAACAACGATAGCACAGTATGAAAAAGCATCACCGGGGAGGTAGCTTAGTGGTTTAAATACCTCTCTGTAAAGGTATCCTTCATAGGAGAATGATGGCAAACAGCGAGAAAGACTCCGAGGCACACGGAGCAAGGCTTGGGCTATGCCACATGGTAACACAGTGGCCATCAGTGTGAACTACATTAAAGTTGTTAATTGCAATCCCCAGGACAACCACTAAAAATACTATTGGTGACCTAAATTTCCATGCTAAATGCCATATTCAAACACTGGAAATGTGAGATACAACTAAGCCTGGAGCAAGTAGAAAGGTTAAAAATAATTGAAGCCACAGTGGAAGAAGTAAGTTCTGGGGTTATTACATATCACAGTCATTATGATTAATAATATTGTTGGATATTTCAGAATAGCCAGAAGAAAAGGTTTGGATATTCTTATCATAAATAGATTATAAGTCCATGAGATCATATTCACTATGTGGTGCATGTCTTGTTTGGATCATTACAAAATGTGTGAATTGAAACATTAGATTACACCCTTCAAATACATACAATTGCAAAATTACATTATGCTTATAAATATATGCAATTATATGTCCAATAAAACAAATGTAAACAGAAAAATAGAACTAAAAAGCAAAACACAGAACAAAACTTGGCCCTTTAAAAAGAGTAGTTAAACCAACAACTTTCAGGTAGACTGATCTAGGGAAAATTAAAGAGAGAAGACTCAAGTTGTGGAAAGTGAGAAGGAAAAAGGAAATTTTCTAACAACCCACTGAAAAGCCATTGAAAGTAATAGCTGAACCATTTTATATTAATGCATGAGATGACCTGGATGAAGCGAACAGATTATTCCTGCAAAGGCATCTAAACTATTGAATTGATACAAGAGAAAGATGAAAGTGTAGTATGACATTATTAAGCAAAATTTGACAAAGCTTAGTCTTTATTTCATTCACATTTCTACACATTTTAAGCCCAGCTTTGTAAATTTAATATCAGGCTGGCTAACTGAGTGGCTGTGTTGGTTGAGATCCTGCCAGTCAAGGACACAGCATCTTCCTTTCTCTATGGGTCTGCGCCGAGGACTCCAAATATCGCTTGCTGTGCTAATGTTGGCAACCTGCTAGGTCAGAACAGCCGTGGCACTTATGATTGTGAAAGGACTGGGCTCCTAGGCAGAACTCTGCCACTTGCAGATACCGTATTTGAATTGTTAGCTGCGTCCAGGTTTCATGGAAGGATGCAGGCATTTGGAAACCGATGGGTTTTCTGTTCGTATGTGAAGCCTACCTACTCACGCTGCAGGGCCAGGAACAACAGCCCAGGGCTGGTTTCCTCTCCCCTCCCAGAGGGAACTTCCCTTCCTCCAGTAAAGGACTTCCTCTTCCTCTTACACAAGCTAGCCTTGCGTTTCCTCACTCAGCTCCTGGTGCCCCGCCTTAACAGCCCCAGTTGCCTCTGGAGATGTCACTTAGCCTCCCTCCAGCTCTACCCTGGCCTAAACCCTCAAAACTAGGAGCTGTCTTTGTCTGGAGTCTGAGGATTCTTGCTTATCTTTGAGCAGTCTTCTCTTGCTGAACAATAAAGGCCTCTTTGTTCTTCTGTCTCCAACCTGCACCAAAAAACCTTGCAGAAACTGAGAAAATACGCTACAGAGTAGCAGATTCATTAAGGCAGTGGATGTGGTTATTTACTGTTACATAAACAAAGTAAATATTTATTTAAAGAAATGAATTGTATTTCATATATTTCTGTTCTGGAAAGCTATAGCTAAATGTGAGTGACAACCCTGCTGATGCTACAGTAGAAAAGGAATGATATAAGGAAAACTGGGGACAGTAGAATGATCAGGAATTGAAGAAATGAGTCTATATAAAGCTCGTTCTTTAGGGAATGTACTTCTGCAAGGAGAGGGTATGCATCATAACCTCAACAGTTTTACTGTATTTATTTATTTACTTATTTACTTATTTACTTATTTATTTTTGAGACAGAATCTTACAATGCAGTTCAAGCTGGCCTTGAGCTCACTTTTGTAACTCAGGCTAGTCTTGAACTCACATCAATCCTCCTGCCTGAGCCTCCCAAATGCCGGGATTACAGGAGTGTGCCACCATGCCCAGAACAGAAGTTTTATTTAAAAATGTAAAACTCACCATCTTTGTGTTATTTAACGTTTTTATTTAATAACACTTCTCAGGTCAAATAAAATACGTTAGGAAAGATTCTATCACATTTTCAGTTTATCAAAGGATAGTCCTGATCATTTGATCATTGGATATATCAAGGTCCAGAATTCAGTGAAGACAGGAAAGGTTGCTAAGAGCCCCCTGCTAATTTGAAGAACATGTATTTAGTTAGAAGCAACTTATTCTTTACTGCCTTTATTGTCATCAGAGTGCCAAATTCTATCAGAACATTTATCTTGCTGTCTCTGTTTATTCTCCTCTGTTTCAACTCCTCAACTGTGCCCTTACGGAAGGAGCCACTGGCCAGCAAGGAGGTGTCATTGTGCTCAAACCAAACTTGACAGGTAGGGGGTTGGGGTGGTCTAAGTCTGTTACGTGGTGCCCCTCCATCTTTGTCATTCATGCTCTAGAGGAATATTGGGGTGAAACACTCCTGTAGAAAATAAGTTCATCTTATTGGTGAAAATGACTCTGGTTGAGTGTTAAGGTTCCGAATTAGTTTCTTTTTTTTTTTTTTTTTTTTTTTTTTTGTGGGACCAGGGTTCGAACTCACGACCTTGCACTTGCCCAGCAGGCACTTGTGCCTCGGAGCTATCTCCCCAGCCCCACCGAATTAGTTTCAAGTCTTTCAAAAATGGTTGAGGAGCAAAACGGAGGAATTGAGGAGAGTTGGCCTCCTAAGCTCTTCCTAAGTCCTTGGGCAGTGTAGTTAGCTGGGTCACAGCAAGAGAGTGCAGAAATCCCTCTGCTGCTGCCTGAGAGAAAGCTCTTCTCAGCACTCCCACATGTGTGTCGCTCTGGCACGGTTCCAATTCTCCTTTTAATGCCGAGAGCTTCCCAGAGCCATTAGGCGCTCTAGCGGATTTCCTAACTTTCACTCTTCTGGGACCTCCTGTAACTGAATTGTGTCTTAACAACTTAAAAACTCGTAATGCAACCCTGCGGCCCATAACGGGTGAAGCTGAGAGGAGAAATAGAAGCAGACACAATTGGGTCCAGTTCTTGACTCCCAAGCCAGATACCTTTACTCAGTCCTACATTCTTCTCCCTAAAATTTTGTTTCCCAAGCAAAATCAATGTTCACAAATCTATTGCAGTCCAATCTGCAAAAATATGATTTGTGATTTTATTTTCTGATTTGGAATTTTGTGTATCTAGTATCATCGCAGAGGAAACACCTTAATCCAAAGCCAAACTTCTCCTTCTGCAAATATTCAGGGAACTTCCTTCTTCAGAAAATTCTTTGATAACCCAAGCATCTGTAGCTCATATGTTCACAACAGCTTGATAACTGGTTTTTCTCTTTCCTGACTTTTAGAAGCTGAAGTATTTTGGAGGAAGATTACGAAGATCTCATGAATTTTGAGGCTTTTTGGGTATTTGTTAGGTCTTGTTCTGTTGTGATGTTATGTGTTGGTGCCGAAAGGAACGACAAAAAAGACTTGATGAAGGTAGCTCAGAGGACTCACTGAGATTTGCCCCTCAGTGAGCCAAGAACCCCTGAAGCAAATCAGCTTTATTTCGGGCCAGTGAGCGTGATCTCCTGCGTAATCGTTAAAGTAAAGGAGGACCATGTGCTTAGTCATGAACGTGACCACGAGCTCCGTTGACTTCTATCCCTTCCCTGTCATCAGTTTCTCACATAGGAGTCAACCATTAGCATTCCAAGTAAGGGAGAAAGCAACAACCAGAGAGCCCAAGGGTGAAGCTGCTATCCATCACCCGGAGTCCCAGCTTTCCAGGACTGTCCCTGGGCCCCATTCATTACACGCTGCTTCCTGAAATGCTAGCTAGGCTACACCTGTCAGTGGGGGGGGAGGCGTGCCATGTGTATCATATGGATGCCTGTGCTTCATGTAGAAAGGGAGTCCAGTGGAGTGGCTAGTGGGGAAGCTCTGGAGTCATTCGCTTGGCTTAGCTGCCCAGTCCCTCTGATTCTTAAAGTGGGGATAATTATACTTCATTGGGTTGTTATGTGCATTATAGGTAAAAGCCTTAGGAAGGCACGGGGTACATTATGCGCATTCCCTAAGCATGCTAAACCTAGACACCTAAGACACACGTAAATGGCTCCAAGGAGGGAGGGAGAGGTATTACACATTTTCCTTATGTAAGATTATGCTAATTATATTCTGTGAATTCATTAAAATTAAATAGTTCACAACTGTCACTTATCTCCTCCTTGCCTTGACTGTTCCTCTTTGTCCAGGGTCTGAAGAAGAATCTGTGATTCTTATGATTTCAAAAATAAAACCAGAACAAAGTTCTAGAAAATCTTAAAGGCTTCTTGTGCTTACAAAGAACGGTTTACGAGCTGGGGGGCATCAGATCCACTGCACAAACGTCCCTGCTCCCCCCAAAGCCACGGCGTCGTGGTTTATGACGCAGAAAGGAGGGAGCAGCCGGGGCTTCCTGTGATTGGCTGCTACACATCCACGTTCCCTTTAGGGCGCACATTGCTGTTTAAGCTCATCTGTCTATGGCTGATTGGTCATTTCACTAAATCATGTTTGTAATGAACTTAAGTTTACATTTTGTTTTTGATTTTCGATTAGAGCTGGCACTTTGGAGAAATCAGAAAGCCTTAAGCTTTGGCCATATGGTTAAGCGGGAAGTCTTAGGCCATACTTAAAACATGGTTTCCAGTTTATTCTACTGCTTTTAATAATGAGCTTCATGTTACTTGACAAAGACAACGGTTGGTTTTCTAGCCATTTGATAGCTTCAGGATTTGAATTTTGATTCTGAGAATTCTTTCCCCCTGATGAAGTAGAGCAAGTCTTCCTATATAAGCCGGTTCCCCCTCTGGGTATAGATCTCCAAGATGCAGCAGCGGTTTATAATACACACCGTGAAGAATTGTGTACACACAGTGCCAGACAAAGTCAAAGGACTCAGTCATTGCTGAGAAAGTTAGAGATAACATTGCTCTTCCGTCACCTTTCATGCTCTGGTGTTTTTACTTTTCATGCGAAGGCTCAGAAGGGAAGAAACAACGCATCAGGAAGTTATGATTACAAGCCTGAGTTCCAGGTCCACCTGTGCCGTGGCTGCCTGGCGTGCATGCATGCTAGGCCACGCGTCGCTCTTTTCAGCTCATTTCTGCTTGAGAAGACGAAGATGGAATGGCAAGGCCAGACACAAATCAGGAGAGAGAGGCAGGGAGGGTTGCAAAGCTTTATGGCCCACAAGGCCCTGGGCAGCACATAGCTGCATCACGCTGGGATTGGAAGAAATACGGTGGCCGCCCGCAGGAACGCTGAGTGACGGTGGCTGTGGGCACGCATCTGTGCTGTGGTCTCTGCAGGAAGGAGATGTAAGGCAGGGCGAGCAAGGCAGGGCTGGCCGACTCATGCTTTCAGCGGGCTCCGGACATATGTGCTGTGTCTAGGGTTGGGGGAAGGGCAGCAGGTGAAGTGTGTGTGTGTGTGTGTGTGTGTTTAGCATGTGGGAGTCCTGACAAGGGGAGTGGCTGTGCTGTGAACTTAATCAGCTGCTCAGAAAGGAGCATCAACTATCTCTAACCCAAACCCGAAAATGGCAAGGACAGCACAAAATTGGATACACGATGAAGATTAATTATAAACTCTCACTAGGGTTTCATTCTGGGTTGATCTGAGGACCCATGAGAGCCCTGTTCGGCCATTGCTAGCTCGGGGGAGGCACAGGGGTCAGCAGGCTCCACGGGGTGCTTCCTGTGGGTGGATCAACTGGTTGGGATGACAGGGCTTACACTTCTGGATCTGTGCCACGAAACACCGAGGATTCTTTTCCTCCAGGCCAACCTCTGGTCAGGAAGGCCCGGCCTGGAGACATCCTTCATTTCCCAGTGTAGAGTAGCGTCAAGTTTCTCATCTTGTTCAGGAGCACACAGGGCTGGTTACCGAATTTCTAAGCAAGAAAAGAATCTGGACTGAAAGCCTTAAAGGACTTCACACACTGATTACAAACTACTTGATATGTCACCCCTGTGCCTGTGCTGCGGGTGCCTTCAGGGTGGGAGGGAGCTGGCAGTAAACAGTGGACAGCAACACAAAATGGCACCCTGGCTCACCAAGTGAGGACTGCTTGATCCAATTCAGAGGTCAACAGAACGTGATTCAAGGCAAGTTGGATCCAGCCTGCAGTGAAGGTGCAGAGTGCAGAGGCCAGCAAAGCGGAAGTACTTGTCCATTGTATACAGGCTGGACATTGCGTTAGCGCAGCTCCTGCCCTTTCTCCAACTAAGGAAATTCAAATTTGTAACCTTGACATTTTAGCTTTTGAAATGGATGAAGCAAGCTTATTGGGAAAAAGGAAAATAAAATGAAACAGGATAAAGGTAGATTGGCTTAATTATTTTTTTTTTGCAAGTTTCTAATTTCACTAAATGCAGAGCATACACAGTAAGTTAAAAGTACAAAATATACTCTATCACACTATTACCTGTTGGTAATAGTGCCACCTTCCCTGACTGATGTACTTGGATGCCTCCTTGAGACAGCACAGAGCAGTTCCGCTCCTCCAGCATGAGCAGCGTGAGGATTTTATCAGCTCTCTTTCCTGTGTCCTCTTTGCTGAACGGGCATTTCAAAACCTTTGGTTACTATTGCATGTACGGTAACGTGACACATTTCAACATGCACGCAAAGGTATTTCCAACAATGTGCCACCATTGCACTTTTATTGCCATGAGATGAAAGTGGCCATATAATTGTAGAGTCAAACATCCAGTCAGAAGCCTCAGGCACTTTTCTTAGAACTCCAGCCGGGGAGATTGCAGTTTTCCAGCCAAAGCCACCTGAAGTGCTCTCTACAGGCATTGCCAGCTCCTTTGTTGGCTAGTTCATTTGCTTTATTTTTAGAGAAATGGCAGCAACTACTGCATTTTCGACTTTTCAGTTTAGTGCAGAGAAGTAGGTTTTCAGATTAATCAGGATGAATTTCTGGAGTAATCTGATGTAAAGAATATGTGTTTGGAAGAGATCTATCTTAATCCATCCTATGATGAACAAAGGATTTCAAGACAATGGTAAACATAGCATTCTTCATGAGTCACAAACGTAGTTAGAGAACACAGAGATAAGCATGCTTCTCAGCATAGGTGAGGTTGGGGTATTGGTATATAGGACTATTTTTTCCTAATGAAACATGAAATGCAAACTCCTCTGGGGCCTCTATAAAATCTTTGCTTATTGACTTTTTTTCCCCAAGTGTTATAATGATCCTTACAGCCTGAGATCTATACAGTTGAAAATATTTCTGAAAATGAATTAGAAAATGATGTAGCAGGTCGCTTCTTGGCCTTCATATTTTCTTGGAAATAATCTTACTTCCGGTAGTTATCAGCATTTTATGACCTCACTAATTCCTTCATCTATCACTACATGTGGACCATTCTGCAAAACTGACCACATGCTGTCACATAGAACATGAAAAGGTATCAAAATTATCCCATGGATATTATGTGACCATAGTGTAATGAAACTGGAAATTATGGACAGAAGAAACAGCAAAAGCTCCATAATGCATGGAAATTAAATAATGCTTTCCTGAACAGTCAATGGGTAAAAGATGAAGTTAAAGAAGAAATTAAATCATATTTACAATTGAATGAAAATTCATGTACAACTTACTAAAACTTGTGGGTCTCCAAGAAAGCTAGCTTAAGAAGGAAATTGACAGTTGGTAGATTCTCATGTCAGGAAAGCAGAACAAACCCAAATGAACAATCTTAGGCTGCATCTCAGTTTCCTAGAAAAAGAAGGACTAGTCAAGCCTAAAAGCACAACGCAGAGCAGAAATAAATAGAATGGAGATGAAAAAGACACTGCAAAGAATTAATGAACTGAAGAGTTGGTTCTTTGAAAGAATAAATGAAATGTATAGGGGATAGGGAGATAGCACAGTAGCATAAGTGCTTGCCTGGCAAGCACAAGGCCCTGAGTTCAATCCCCAGTTCTGCAAAAGTTAATTGATTAATTAATTAATTAATTAATTAACTTAAAAATGAAATTTAAAAATCTCTAGCTGACCTTATCAAAAACAGGAAAGAAAAAAGTTAAATTCATGCAATAAGAAATGGAAAGGATGAAATTGCTACAAACTTTATAGAAATTCAGAATATTATCAATACACTCTTCCAAAATCTTTACTCTTACAAGATGGAAAATGCAGAAGAAAGGAACAGATTCCTAGATGCATATGAATTTCAAAGTAAATCAAGAAAATATAAAACCTGAGTCATTAGAAGAAAAGCGCTGAGTCTATGCTGTCCTGGGCGGCAACTGGCATACATGGCCTGGCAGAAGGAGTTTGACCGGGGTGGGGGGGTGGAGCGTGGTGGCCCCAAGGAATGGAGGTGCGTGGCCTGGGGGCCAGAGTTCAGTGGCATGGTTCTTGCAGGAGGGGCTGAGGCATACTGCTAGGCCCAGGGGGGCCCAGACTGAGTTCCAGACCTATAGGAATAACTTTGCAGCACAAAAGTGGCAGACAGTCACTTAGATGATCTAATCTATCCTGAAGACTCCAGATATGTGAAGGGGAGGTACCAAGACAGAACTAAGGGAAACCAGTTCGCATACAAATTCCTAATGTACAATCTTCTTTGTTATATAGCTATAGCACTTGCCCCTATGGTCTAAAATACAAAACTACTACTTACCAGAGGTTGACAGTTGGTGAATTTCACTTGCTATTATTAGTTCTGGTAATTCTTCTACTATAGCTAGAATACCATATCTACTTTAAATATATGTTCTCTCTTGGGCAATAATAGTGGGAGGCACTTGGGTAACAAACACACTAAAGCCCTCTACACAAGGCCAGAGGACAGTGCCAAAAGGAAACCAACATCCAACTCTCAGTAGAGCAGGCTAAATCTTGGGACAGAACAAAAGAAGAATCTCTGGCACTGAAGAGATACCCGGATAACAGACTTGCCACAGGGAGGTTCTGCTTACAGTAACACAGTATCAGACAATCAAACTTTCACAAAAAATATCATCAAAATCAAAATAAAGAGTTCTCTCTGAAATGTAA
>PVJA010000428.1:127353-168028 GCA_004027025.1 Myocastor coypus
TTTTTTTTTTTTTTTTTTTTTTTTTTTTTTTTTTTTATATATTTTTTTTTTTTTTTTTTATTTTTTTTTTTTTTTTTTTTTTTTTTTTTTTTTTTTTTTTGCAGGACTGGGGTTCAAACTCACAACCTTGCACTTGCCCAGCAGGCGCTTGTGCCTTGGAGCTATCTCCCCAGCCCCTAAGTAAATGTTTTTGAAGGAGAAGACAAAAGTTATTTTAAAAAAATTGAAGTGACACAGAATTTCACTAAACAAAATGATAGGAATTCAACAGTGGCTGTTATAGTGCATGCTATGGTCTTTAAGTTTTCAGATTACCAGTTATAAGCATGCAACGTTGTTCAAAAATTATTAAAAAATTAAAAATGAGATGGGAAAAAATTAAGCATTAACTCTTCTTACAATAGACCAGCAGAAATCAGTAACTATCCAAACTATTAATATTTTCTTGATAATTGAAGAGTTAATTCAGTTTCACTTTTCAAGACAACTTTTTGGATAAGGTTGTTAAAGATTTTTAAGCAAGACTGGTGTCTGCTTGGTGTCCAGGAAATAGTGGACCAGCACAAGCTGAAGAGAGGAGCTAGTATTTTTCAATAACAGTGTTAAAGGCAAGTTTGGCAGAACAATTGTTCTTTGTCATACTTTCTTATATTTTAGATCATTATTGTCTAAGATCTAAATGTCAGCAGCATTCTCAAATGAAACAAATGCCGATACTGTAGCAGGCCTGGGAAACTGTAGCGCATCCAGTTATAAACCATTGCTTTACATTTTTTTACTTTTTTTTTTCTTTTTGATACTGGAGACCGAATTCA
The DNA here is from genome assembly GCA_004027025.1 of Myocastor coypus. Classification (NCBI taxonomy): domain Eukaryota; kingdom Metazoa; phylum Chordata; class Mammalia; order Rodentia; family Myocastoridae; genus Myocastor; species Myocastor coypus. Next base: position 128,169 of record PVJA010000428.1, read on the forward strand.
TGACCTCACAAGCAGTAAGAAAGGCAGGCTCTGTGCCACTGAGCTATATCCCCAACTAAGGTATGCTTTAAACCCTGCATACTGTTCCATAAGTTCTGGCTCTGGTGTTTGGGTCCCATTCATCTACAATACTTACATAAGGGATTTGGCAAAGCCACAATTCAATTCATGTAAATTGGCAACTATAGGATGATATGTTAGCTCTCATATTTTCACTTTTATCCCTGTGGCTGCCAGTGATAAGAAATTCACTGAGTACAGTGACAAAAAGTTCCCCTGAGTTTCTAATTTTGCTTTGAATAAAAAAACTTGGAACTAGAGCCGTCCATCTTTTTTCCACAGTGTCTCAGTAAGAAGGCATCAACCCCTTTCTCTCATCATTTGTTTTACAGAAGTAGACGTTGGGTTTTTCACACTATCTGACCATCAAAAGACGCTTACTGCCAACCAGTCCCAGGTGGTAACCAGTAACACGCTGGGTCAGAGAATATTCTAGTTCCTAGAGTCTCAGATGATAATCCAAGTTGTAATCTCACAATCTCAGGCCCAGTGGAACAGAAAAAATCGTGCCAGATATATCCCTAGGGTCATACCTGCCACTAAAACCAGCGCCCGCTTCTGAATCAGGGTTTTCAGTGGCAATGTTTACCGTTTTTTCTCCTAGCTCAATTGGTTGCCCTATTTGGCGGGTTATTTTGTTCTAATTCTTGGAGTTCAGGTCATTTTAGTCCCTCTGTAAAATAGTGTTTAGTAGTCTGTGAGTTGGCTTTGACATCATGAAGATCTTCAGTTGTTCCTTGTCATGGAAGTATTTCACATCTGCTTCATACTTGCAAGAGAGTTTTTTTGCGGAGTATAGCAGTCTGGGCTGGAATTTCTCTTTTTTTTTTTTTTTTTTTTTTTTTTTTTTTTTTTTTTTTTTTTTTTTTTTTTTTTTTTTTTTTTTTGTCTTTTTGAGACAGGGTCTCGCTATGCAGTTCAGGCTGGTCCTGAGCTCACTTTTGTAGCCCAGGCTGGTCTCGAATTCGCACCAATCCTCCTGCCTCAGCCTCCCGAGTGCTAGGATTACAGGCGTGCGCCACCACGCCCAGCTTGGGCTGGAATTTCTTTTCTTTTCTTTTCTCTTTTCTTTCTTTCTTTCTTTCTTTCTTTCTTTCTTTCTTTCTTTCTTTTTTTTTTCTTCAGAACTGGGGTTTGAACTCACAACCTTGCACTTGCTAGGCAGGCACTTGTGCCACAGAGCTATCTCCCCAGCCCCTGGAATTTGTTTTCATGGAGGGCTTTCGGCACCCTGATCCATGCTGTTCACCTCATGGTTAGTAAAGAGAAATCTGCCATTATTCTGTTTAAATGTGATCTGTTTGTTTTTCCCCAGTGGCTTTTATTATATTATTCTTCTGCTGGATTTCTAGGATCTTGACTATCATATTTCCGGGTGTTGGGTTGATGTTATCTGGAGTTCTCTGTGCTTCGGTACCCTAGATGCTTTTGTTTTCTCATATTTGGGCAGCTTTCTGCTATTACTTCTGCCCATATCCTTTTTATATCATTTGCATTGACTCCTCCTTTCTTGTTGATTCCTATTAGTCTCACATGGTTCATCTTTGCATCATCTTACAGATGTTGAATTAGTTTTTCCTGCATCCTTGTTGTTTTTAAGAGATCCTTCCTTACCTTTTTACTAGCTACAACTGTGCCTTCAAGATCTGAAACTCTATCTTTACTTTCACTCATAAGGTGTTGCCTGCTTGTGATTAAGATTTTATTTTCCTGTATATCTCTTTGAAACTGTTTCATGTGATCCTTTTCTTTCCTATTGTAGTGGTCGATACGTTGTGTCAACTTGGCTGGATGACTCAGCAGCCCGGTTCCCTGTTGGTGGGAGCCCCGCCCTGGGTTACAATTGGTTCCTCCCTGGAGCGTGATCAGGGCCTGCCTAGGATATGATTGGCTCCTCCCTAGAGCATGACCAAGGGCCCATCCTGAAGTATGATTGGTTCCACACTAGGGCACAATGGGCCCATGTCTGAATGACTGAGCACAAAGAGACTTTCTAAAGGGCTGAGGAAGGAGTCAAAGCTTCACTTCGTCGGAGCTTCAGTATTCACATTCGGCCTGGACTTCATCATCTGGCTTGCAGCACAGACGCTTCAGCCTCCAGCTTGGATCTTGTGCCATCTGACACAGACTCTTCAGCGTCCCTTACAGACACTTCGGTCTTCCATCACAGACCCATCAGCCGATGGATAGAGACTTACACGGAGTGCTGCAGTGAAGTCCAGACTTCGGGATTGAAGTCTTCAGAGTGTGCAGACGCCCTCTGCATGCTTTCTTATCTGACTCTGTGGCTGACTATTATAAGCCAATCTTATAATTCCTTATAGATTGTATATTTTGTGTTAATATGCATTCCTTATATTATATCTATTCTGTTCCTGTATGTAAAACCCTGACCAATACACCTATATTGCTCATTCAAGGATTCCATCTTTTTCTGTTCTCCTCTATTTATCAATGTCTTCCTTAGAAGCATTTATTAAGTCTTTCATTATAGTTATCCGTTCTTTTTCTAATTCAGACTTTATTTCTAATCTGACTTCCTCTCTACCATTCTGCAGTTGTACCTTTACTTCACACACTATTAATTCAGAAATGTCTTTTTTTACTTCAGAGGTTATTTCTGATCTGATTCCCTCTATACTTTTCTGCAGTTGTTTTTTACTTCATACACTATTAATTCAGAGATTTCGTTTGCTGCTTCTGGGGTTATTTCTGACCTGAGTTCCTCTATATGTTGCTGCATTTTTTTTTCTTTACTTCAGATGCTATTAATTCAGAGATTTCGGTGCTCGCTTCGGCAGCACATATACTAAAATTCAGAGATTTCAGCTGTATGATTCCCATTTCCTTCTATGCTAGTGTCTCCTGCATTTGTTCTATGTGAGCCTGAGGTCTAAGCTTACATCTCATTCCTTCTCTTTGTCATTTGTATAGCAGTGTCCTCTGACCTTGAAGTTATACCTTTAGCACCTACTGAAATTTGGGTTTCAGTAGCCCTATAAATAATTAAAATCTTCAAGACTATCAAGCTGCCCTCACTGATGGGAGACTGAGGCAATAGGATGTCAAGCTTGAGTCCTGCCTGAATGACTGAGACGGTGCCTCGATTTAACAAATAAAATGGTGTGGGGGAATGTAGCTCAGTGGTCAACGCTTCTGGGTCTAATCTGCTGTAGCAAACATCGCTCAAGAAAACGAAACAACAGTGAAATAAGACAAAAACCTAAACCCACTCATAAGAGACAGAGCACAAAGCTGATTTGCTTTTTGTAAAACAAACACTTTTTTGTTTTCTTATTTCTGGCTGGCTATCTAGAGCACTTGAAGTGTGAATTTTAATCCTCTTCCGTGAACACTGCAGTGGAGATTCTTTCTCACCTCTTGAGAACTACTGATCACTACAATATTATTATTATTTCTACTTTTCTTATGCTTTTTACCTTTTCTAAATATTTAGCGTATATGAAAGATAATGTGGTAGATGTTATTTTCAGCTCAGTACTGTCATACTTATTTTTTTAAATGTAAAAACATTTTCTTTCCATTTTTTTTTAATTTTATCTATTATTTTTATTCCTGTTTCATAACCTTTGTTTGTTTATTCACTCATTTCCATGGCCGGATTAGCCCGCCCCGAGGGCAGGGCTGGCACAGCATGTGGTGCCCGGGATCGAACCGCGGTCCCTGAAGCCACCTAAGCTTCCCCAAGCAGGTGCTTTAGACCACTGAGCCATCCCGCCGGGCCCCTTTCTTTCCATTTTAATTCATGTGTTTGGGCAAGCATATATTCCTAAACTCTCCTTTTCCATGTAGATATATTGGTACAGAGCTATGCAGTTTGATACTCCTTCATTGAATCTATTGTAATAAAAACCTGAAAATTGTTGAAGAGAGTCTTTATAACTTTACTTCCTAAAAAGCTGATGAGTGAAGAAATTTAATATAGGTCACTTGGAAAGTGCTACAACAAATTAATTAAGACAACAAAAATATGTCCATCCCATCAGTTGTGCTGAAAATGGTTCTGCAGGCAAGTAACACCAGATTTGACCTTAAAGGAATCTGAAAAGCAGTGTAAGGGTACTTTTATTTGAAATGTGGCCTACTGTGGCTCATTGCTTTCCAACTTAAATGAGGAAATTTCACTAATTAGTATAAAGTTTAATATATTTCATTTTAACTCAGACAAAAATGTATTTTACAACACTTGAAGTGGTGACTGGCATAGACCTGCCATCCATTAAGTGTTGTATTGGAGCTGTAGCTCATTAAGGAAAAAAAAATCAAAAAACAAAAGTAGCACCTAGTCAATCATAAGGCAGGCAAAGGAGGTTTCCAACAATACAACAGACCATCGTTAAGAATTGGGGAACTTTTCTAATTAATGAGCATTTTGTAATGTGTTCATGGCTGAGAGTCCAATGTCTTAGAGAAGGATTTCAGAAGATCCACATAAAACAGGATTATTTTTTTTTTTTTGCGAATATTTCTACGATCCTGAACAGTAAAGACAAATTGTAGAAAGGCCAATTTATAGAGTCTCTCAAATTGTTAGGACCTGGTCAAAACGACTATTTCTTACATTGCTGTGTCTTTGGTACAGTGTTTCTAAAAGGGCCCTTCATTTGAGTTCAGTCATGTAGAAGTTTCTGAAATTTGGAAAGGAAAAAAAAAAAAAAACTTCAATGTCACTTTTCTCTAAATGGTATCTAGGATAATTTCTTCATGATTAGGTAACATACTTCAATAGTGGCACTTTGTGACTTTGGTCAGCAATAGAAATTAAAAGTATTTGTGGCAAGCTAAAATGTTATTTGTACTTACAGTCATTTCAAGGTTATAGGAGTAATTAGACCAGAGGTGAGACATTGCTATAAATTCATTTTTTAACAATTAATTGACAGTATTTCTAAATATTATTTTATTTATAATTTTATGTCATTTATACATTACAAACATGTGATGTATTTCAGAACAAGAAATAGACAGAGAACAAGAAAGTAATTTTTCTGAGACTTTTTTTTATAAGCAAGAGATTAATTTAAGCAAATAAGTACTTATAATATGAGTGCAAAAATATTTCCTGGTCTCCCTGGGATAGTCCTGATTAATTCCTGTTTTCCTAAGATAATTATTAAAGCGTTCCTTTTCTCTCTTCAAGTGTCTCAGGGAGCTGATGAATGATATGAGTGACTATGTATTGTGAACATAAACTAACAGGAAACAAAATGTGTCATTAATTTAATATTCAGGAGAAGAAATTAAATGTTTGTTTTGCTTTTTGTGTCCTGCCCAGGATCTTTCATATCTTGAATGCAGAAAGACAGTGAAGATTTTCTTTGACATTTTCTTTAGCATTTCAGATTATCAAGGTGTCGTTTTCTTTGACATTGAAAATATTAAAGAACATAGAATGATTCTCAGATATTTCTTTGCTTAATTAAGACCATTTTGAGGTGAACCAGGAAAATTTATTTTTTATTTTGTCCCATTTCCATCTCTAATTTAAATAACCTATACAAAACCATAACCCAAAATCTAGAAACATCATCAAGAGTCAGGCAGACAGGATACAGTCCATTGTTTAATCTGACATAGTATTACAAGATCTGAGAAGTGACTCTATGCTATTTTCTCAGTAAAGCACAATCTCATTTAAGAATATAGGAATTGAGACGTGTAGCTACACAAAAATACAAAGATTGCACATGAAAGAAAAGCGACACTATGAAGTTATAGACCAGTACAACAAAATATCACAATGTAAGACGGCAGATATTTTCACAAATTGAGCCCCACAAAACTAGTTTACAAAAAAAAAATTGTAATCATTCTCTGTTAATAAGAACTTCCACAGGAAACAAAATAAGCAAACTAAACAACTATATAAGCCACTTATTGATGAGAAAATGTGCCACCACAGAAACTGGCACAGGCGGGCACAAGCAAACGCATCCTCTCGCTGTGCCCTTTCTTCTCCCAAACTTGAGATTGTCCAACTCTGATTTACAGTATGAGAAATTACAAAGCATGCTGGGTGTTTCAACAAACTTTGCATTAAGTAATTATTCATCTTCGGCAGATAAGTCATAGAAGCTACTTTCTATATTTTATTGGTACTTCATGTCTCAGCTTTTTATTTAAATGAAGAATGGATCATTATTTTTGTTTTGCTTTGCTCTTTCCTCCATTTTAGTCAGCTTTCTGTTACTGAAACAAAATAGTTGATGTAATAAACTGAAAAAGACAAAGGGGTATTTGGTAGTAGCTTTGGAAGCTTCTGTGCATGGTTCTCGGAGCTACTGTTTCGGGTCTTTGGTATGGGAGTGCATCATGCTGTGAGGGCCTAATGGAGTGCTCATTTACCTCATGGCAGCCAGAAGGCAAAGAAGGAAAAAGAGCTTGAAAGGTGCACAGGCCCACAACGCCTTGAGAAGCTTGTCGTCGGTGATCTGAGAGCTCTGAGGAGGCCTTGCACTGGTGAGGCTTTCACTCCTTTCCAACAGTGGCAAGCGGAAGACTAAACCTGTAACACATGGGCCTCTGGAGAGACTCCAAATGCAGACTCCTTCTTATGTGGACAGATGTTGATGGAGATTTTTTTTTCCTTTTTGTTCTTTATCTGAAGAAATGCTAAAAGATTGTAAGTAAAAAATTATATGCCACTATTGCTTTAGAAGTGGCATAATGTGATTCCAAATGTTGAACTTTCTATTATGAGTAATTTAAAGCAATTTAAAAAGAAAATAGCATTCTAATATGAAAGGTATGTAAGAAGCAGAATCGTCAATCATTTTGACCTTGCCATTCACGTTGTATTCACTAGGTGCGATTGATGGACCGAAGATAAAAGATCTAAATGTAAGCCATGGAAGGCTGAAGCCATTGGAGGAAAATACAGAGAAAACATGTCAAGATGTTGATATGGCTACTGAGCTTTTGCTTTAGGTGAGACAACAAAAGCACATTCCGAGAGATGGAGGACAGAGATGGGGGAGAGACAGAGATATCAAACTAAAAAATCTCTGCTCATCAAAGAACAGAGACAAATTAGATAAAAAAAAAAATAAATCTGACAACTAATCCTCTAACAAAGATTTAATATCCAGAAGATATGATAGCCCCAAAATATAACTATGACACACCCCAAGTGATCCAATTAAATTTACCCCAAGTAAAGCAGAAACTGGTCAGAACAGAAATTTTCAAAAGTAAAGCTACTAACATCTAATGAAAATATGAAAAACAGTATCTGTAGCCTTTGGGGAAATGCAAATCAAATCCCTAGTGAGACGTCTTTTCACTATAGTTATAATGGTCATTTCCAAACAGCAAATGCTTTGAGGATATAAAAACGGAACCCTTTTACATTGCGTGGGAATCTAAATTAATACAGCCATTATGGAGCAAAGAATGTAGAGTCTTAAAAAATTAAAAAATGGATCTGCTATATGTAACTCCCAAGTCAGCATACCAAGAAAATTGCATGGTCGTGTTTTTTAGGGAACTATTCACAAATACCTAAGGCATAGAATTATATGAGTTCTCACCAACAAGTGGATAAAGAAGGTGTGGTATGCATAGAGTTCTCTTGAGGCATAAGAAGAATGAAGACTTTTTGTTTTCTGTAAGGTGAATGGAGCTGGCAGATTACATGACATGAAATTAACGAGACATAGAAAGATTATGTTCTTGCTCATATGTGAAAATTAGAGAAAATAAACAAACAAGTAGCTGGGGAGATGGCTCAGTGGTATAAACACCTGCCTGGCAACCTTGAAGTCCTGAGTTTGATCCCTTGTACCAAACAAAACCAAAATCAAACAAATGAACAAACAAACAAACAAAGGAAACTGTTGATTTGAATACAGAATGGCAGTCACTGAATGTTGGAAGGCTGGAGAAGGAAGATGAAGACAGGCTCGACTTGAGTCACACTGAACCATATTAATGTGTATAGCTGATGAACACTAGCTGAAATAAAATGAAAATTAAATACTGTAAAATTACTTACATTTGAATACAAAAAGGTTTTTTCAAAAATTAAAATAGAAGACATGCCACAGTCTTATGGTTACTGTGACATTAGAGCTGTTGATAACAACCACACAGGGATGTATACTACCAGAAATATTTTGATAAGAAAATGCGATACCCAGTTCAAAACTGTGAAATTATCCATGTATCTTCCTAGTGCTTGATCTTACCCTACAGGTCATGGGTATTAAATATGAAATAATATAATAGATACTATTAGTACTAATTGGCATAATAGAAATCAACAATAAAATGTTTAATAAAAAAGAAATCAGAAAAGAATTAATGTTTGTGTCTTATTGTCACCCCAAAGCCTCATGCAGTCATTGGGGTGCCTTCTGCAGTTTGTGATTAATTCATGATCCAATGCTGGGGCTATGGATGAGTCCACACCTGCCTTGTAGTGGATAATCTACCAACATATAAGGAAGGGAGAGAGGCTTGCTAACTGCCAGAGCTGCGGCTACCCGCTATGCTGTTTGCTCTTTTCCACCACCATGAACTGCTGCTACTGCCAGGTGCCTCACTGCCTTGGAGCGAGCTGAGTATGGACTGAAGCCTCCACTAACTGTGAGCTAAACAAAACCTTTCCTTCCTTAATTTTGGCTGTCTGGTATTTTGTCCCAGGAACGAGAGAAAAGTAACTAAAAGTACATCACACACAATTTATAGAACTATTTCATTATATTCACCGCAAGAAACAAATGTGCAAGAGTGCAGAGATCTGCCCACACACTAGAGACCCAGACAGTCCAGCTGAACTGGAGTCTCAGTCCTGTGGCAAGGTGCTATGTGAGTCTAGGTGGAAGCTCGGAGCCCATCGCAACATCTCATACAAGTCTATACCAAAGATCTGTGTGGAAAGGACCCAACATCAGCGGTGGCAGTTACTGAGTCTGCATCAGCAGAGTGTAGGGTCTGTGTCAGCAGGCTGAGTGGTCTGCACTGCAGCCAGGAAGGGACACTCAAGGTAAAAATAAAGCTCTGCTGAAGAGCACCTTGGCTGTCCTCAGTGGCAGCAAGGATCTGAACACCTCCGCTGATGAGAAGGGCTGAGTTCATAAAGCAAGGCCGCCATAACAAGCTTGTCCAGGAGAGTCAACAGCACACCATCTTCCCTCCAGTTTATGCTGTTGACCACAGTCCCCAGGTGGGCTTTCCCCACCCAGCACCACACTGACTCAGCTCTGCTACACGTTCCAAGCGGGCCATCAGTCAGTTCACCACAAGGCAATATAAAATTCATAGTATCAAACTGTTTATACACATATAAATACGTCATTTACGTTTATTCATAAGTAAAAATCCGCGTTACAAGAAATTACCAACAATCTATGCATTGTGTGCTATAATCTTGTCTTGCTAAGGATTGTCATTATTTGGAAAGTTTCTAGTCCATCACATAATATTTATCATCTGAAAGTATCCCACGTGGAAGTGCATGCCTATTGCTTGTTTTGATTTTCGTGGTTATTTCTCTCTTTCCACCCTCATGGCTCATGTTTGAGTTAAGTATTTGGCTTAATGCAGATGGTGGCACCAAAATCACAGCGAGTGATATTTTTTCTCCCACTTTCTCGTCTTCTTCATGTAGCTGACTCATGACTTTTTTGGTAGGAAATCAAAATGTTTTGCAGTGGTAAAAATGGGAATATATAGCCTTGTATATTATATCCGGATATAAAAATTAAATTTCCTTTCCTATCATACGCAAAGAAAGCCATCTTTAGGCTTCCTGAGAGTTGCTAATAGACTGAATTAGCATTTTCCTTAAACAAAAGTACAATTTCATGGGTAAAATTAGATTTCTGTCTGTGAAATTGGAAAGAATGAAGACTGGAGTCTGAACATATAGTTTTAATCGACAAAGACTTGCTTATAATAAACTTCAATATTTTAAGCAATGTGGTTATAGCATAACATCAATTTTTATGCTTTGGGACATATGCATATTCTAAAATATGTACCAAACTCAAATATAAACAAACATTTACCTAACTGTATTTTTCACATATTTTAGTTTTGTTCTGCCTCATGATTGTTCTGTTAATTTTCTCTTATTTCTGTGACAAAATACCTGAAGCCCAGAATTATTAAGGAAGGAAAAGTTTATTTATCTCACACTTTGTGGAGCCCACACTGAGCTGGCTCCAAGGCAGAGTGGCACATGGCGGAGAGCAGCAGTTCATGGTGGCAGTGAAAGAGAGAAAGCAACAAGAGCAGAAGGGGCTGCCGCAGAAAGAGGAAGCCTCTCTCCCTCCCTCGTGCTGTGCTGAGGCTGCTCGACCCCAGCGCTCACGCCTGTAAGCCAGCAGTGGACCACAAATCATGCACATGTTTAGGACAGTGGCTGAACCTGCCTGATGACTGCATGAGAGTTTTGGGGACCAATGAGACACAGATCATAACAATGGTGTACTTGACAGAAGTTTTGGTAGCTGCATGTGAACATGTGTAGGTCGTTTTGACAAAGACATGAGATGTAAAGTGCGTAATAGTTTTTGTAGTTATTTACAAAATGTGCAAATATCAAACCATTCTGACATGCGCATATGTAACACTGAACATCATAACAAATCTCTGCTGAGAGTTTTCAGTGTGAATATTAAAATTCATTTTAATGAAATAATATGGGGCACTCACAAAATATGTGGAATAACCACACATTTTTGTAGAGCCTCTACACTTCTCAGGTTGGCACTGTGTAAGGTCCTTTGCAATAGCTGATGGAACTTGGACAGGATCTCAGCACCTACTGCCATGCTGGTGGCTGAGTTTCATGTTGCGTCTTTATTTTCTTCACTGAGAAAAAATTTCTATGTGCCTGCCTCATTAATGATGTGTAGAACCCACGCTGCATCCCAGCTGTGCCCAAAATTAGCGAAATTGGTTCCTACATTCTATTTTAGATTATCAAGACTCTAACACAGAAAATGCCCCAAATAAGAGGATATTTAGAAGTCATGGGAAATATGACGGAAGTACTTATTAGAGCCAATCATTTAATTGTTCTTGAAAAATATTTCTTGCTCATACATTTACCATTCAAACAATAGAAACCACAGTAAAACTTATGTGTCTGAAATAATGAAGCTAACATTTCTACAAACAAAAGTTTCCTTTTTTTTTTTTTTTTTTTTTTTTTTGGCTCCAAGTATAGTTTAAAAACCTCTAACCATGTGATTTACTAAAGTTAAAATTTTCAAAGTTTTTTCAATTAAAATTTTTTCTCAGTATTATTATATGTTTGTCGTACATACCAATTGCATTCACCTCGGGGAACGGATACTGACAAATATCACCTTTTGATCATTTTACTCTCCTCAGTCATCTTTCCTTCTCCCACCTTCCCTAGACCCTCTGTCTATCACTACAAACCACTTTCCATTAGGAACATATGAATTCTTAGCAGTGGCATGCGCTAGAATCACCCAAGGAGAATTTAGAGCGCCTACACTCATGTCTAAAGATTATTCTTCATCTAGCATCTGTAGGTTAAAGTAGTTGCTCTCAGCTAAGGACTCTCGTGTTGTTAAAAGCCTTATGTAGTGAGTAAATATATTAATAAACAAAGAAGAAGCAACATTCGGTAGTTTCAAGTGAATGAAAGTTTTGAGAAAGTGGTACTCCTTCATTTTTATTTTTGATTTCTAAAGAGAGTACAAATTAGAATTAAAATGGAAAAAATTGTAAGTGATACAGATTTTCAAATAACAAAGTAAGATGGATTTCGTAGTAGTTGTTGCACTATATAGTGTGGTCTTCTAACCAGCTATTCTTATTACCAGACATAGTCATGTAAAGTTGGAAGAAGAAAGGGAAAAGAAATGTATAAGAAACTAGGAAGACAAAGAGGAGGCACAAGGAGAGAGGACACACTCAGGCGTGAGCTGCTTCTTTCCATAGATGAGTAGAAATGCACGGTACAGTTGTCTACACCACCCTGCTCGCACCTGTAGAGAAGTGTGCAGTTTCTGAAGTAATTCCCAAGGCAGGCAGACCAGCAAAGTCAAGCAAAGGATGCTTCCACTGCCTTCATGGATTTAAGCGACTTAAACAGGCCAGTGATTCTGTGGGACACGCTGATTCCCACAAGGGGAAGGGGAAGGTGGCCAGTGGCACTAGCTGGCCAGCACTAGTGGCTTTACATTTTTTTTTTTTTTTTTTTTGTGAAGACCTTAGAGAAAAAGGAAAAAAAAAAGTATAAAATACTGGCAGATTTGAAAATCCATCCAAGGCTAAATTTTATTATGTATCCAGGTAAGAGAGTGATATATACTTTTAGGAAGTTATTACTTCTAATTGAAATTTTTTCTTATCTTAATTCCTTTAAATTAATAAGAAAGAACAAAATGTTGCTGGATGCATAAAGGCTTTGGATTAACTGTTGTTGTTTATGCCTTCATAAATGATGCCAGAAAAGAATTTTCACCAAATTATACTTATTTTTCAAAATTATATTTAATGACATTGAAACACATTTTTTCCATGAGTGTGCCAAGTTGAATCCTATCATCATTAGGGGTGCAGATGGTGGGGATCTGGGAGCCCGAATACTCCTTTGTTGTTTTGACTGGAAATAATAAATGAGTTCTTAATTAGTATGCAAAAAATATGCTTCCGTTTGTAACACAAATGGATTATGTTTACTAGGCTAATTATATTGTTACCAAGAAAATCATAGAGCTTCGTGTAGAAAATTATTCAGGGAAACAAACAGGATTTTAATTTAAACTGGAAGAGTGTTTGGGTTCAACATATGTATTTCTGAAAAATAATAGCTTTTCCCCTTTCATATTTATAAAATGCATAAGGGTTGTTAACACTGACCCTCAGGATACTTATCATAGATTGTGTACATCTGTATAGCTTTATTGATTTCTTTGTTTCTTTGTGTAAACTTAATTATGATTTTTAAAAATCTATGTGACACCCCTAGAGGGTAAAAAGCCTGGTAGTCCCAGGCCTCCGTGTCTGCGCGCCCTTATATGTCATGGTGCAGAATCCTGTCCCCAAGCCAGAGCCGCAGCCCCACAGTCCACTGCAAGCCGTTCTTTATGTACTGCACACACCTGTAGTTGAAAAATGTCAGCACAACACTAGTTTCACTGAAGGATGTCTTTGATGGAACAGTAAACTTTATTAACTTTTGAACCCCTCGTCTTGCATAAACACTTTAATATTTTGTGGGAACAAAAGAGAAAGTTTAAGCAAAGCCTTCCCACTGGTCACAGAGTGGGATGCTTGGCCTCCCCACAAGACATTTGTGTCATATTTTTTTTTTTAACCTGGGACCTGAAAGGAAAAACTTTAAACAGTACGATGATGTTTCCCCACCAGATACTCAAGTGCATATGGAGATTTCAATTTTAGACAATATTTTCTTGAGAATAAGTGAAAGAGTCCTTCACGGCAACAAGATATCTGACAAGATTATCTGCCAAAGATAAAATCTGATCTTTCAAATGACAGTTTAGAAATTAGAAAAAAATGTATTCACCTTCTGAGCCTGAAAGCTGCTCAAGACTTAAAGATCTTCCAATACCTTTGGTCATACTAATAATACCTTTGTATCACTAACAAATTCAACATTTTGAAATTATTAGTTAGTGCAGCATGTCAACGTATGGACTACCTGTATCATTTTGTGAGCCAAGACAACTCAAAACAGTGATGTTTAATATTATGTAAACTATGAATAGAAAATAGAATATGGGGCTGGGGAGATAGCTCAGTTGAAAAAGTGCTTGCCTGGCAAGTACAAGCTCCTGAGTTCAATCCTTGGTACCACCAAAAAACAACAACAACAACAACAACAACAAAATAAAATAAACAATTTCTTTTAAAAAAAATAGAATATGGAGCAGGGTGTGAAATGTTTAGTGCTTGTGGGTTTAAGATTCTACCCCTCAGGTAAGGTTTAACAAACAGTACATACCAAGTAGCATTCTGGAAGAAAATGCAAGGTCATCTGAAGAACATATTCAGTCTTCCATCGCAGACCCATCAGCGGACAGAGACTTACACGGAGCGCTGCGGGGAAGTTTAGACCCTGGGACTGAATTCTTCAGTTCAGAGCGTGCAGATGCCCTCTGCATGCTTTCTCATCTGACTCTGTGGCTGACTATTGTAAGCCAATCTTATAACTCCTTATAGACTGTATATTTGGTGTTAATATCCATTCCTTATATTATATCTGTTCTGCTTCTCTAAGTAGAACCCTCACCAGCACAGCAGGGTCCACACTGAGGTAGACCAGCAGGTGCAGTTGGGCCCCGCCAGCTTCCCACACTATGCAGTTGCTCATTAACGGTTTGATTAAGGCCCTTAGAGCCCATTTAATAATTGGTCATTAGTTCACTCTGAGTGACTTTTCTACCATTCCTCTTGAACATTTTGAGCTGAACATTTTCTATAAAGAATAATTTTCCCTCATTTACTTTTGATTGTTCTGAAAAGAACTCATTTTAGAATTACAGGGTGCAAGGGGTGACTGAAAACCACAATGTAGTTTTAAACTAAAAACAAGTATGTCATTAAGAGATACAACGTCAGGAACAATGGTGTACAGGTGTTCACAGAAAAGGGCAGAATTCCGAGGGGAGATAGTGGCGAATTTTCTTTTACCTTTAGTACACCCTTTGAGATGGTCACTGTATTAGCTGCACCTCCAGTTTGGCAGAAATATTTGCAGCAGCTTCTATCACATGGAAAGCACCGCAGCACTCCCTCACCCACCCCACTCGCTGGATCTGGGATGGTGTGATTCCTGCCCTCCCCGAAAGCCAGAACAACCGTGACAGCTGGAAATGTCCAAGCAGCTCAGGCCACTGAATGGCTGTGACAGTGTAATGGAGGACTCAGGCAGAGACGACGTGTGTGAGGTGAGGGGGCATATCCCGGGGCACACGCGGCAAAGCAGCTGTTACTATAATTACTGTCTGAAATGTTAGCTGCTCACCGTATTTATGGATCAGACTGCATAAAGCAGTGCATGCCGTTCTTTACTTTTCAATTTTTTTCTTATGTTTTTAATACAGGGTCTGCAGGGTCTCACTACACAATTCAGCCTCCCAAGTACGAGGATCACAGGTGTGTGCCACCACGCCCCCGTCTCAATCACCATCTCAGCGCGCCCCAGGGGTGGGGCTTGACACAGCATGCTGGGGACCGAACCCGGTCCCTGCTGCTGCCTAAGCAGGTGTTTTAATCAACCAAGGTATGTGACTGGCCTTCGTTTTCTTTCTTTCTTCTTTATTTTATTTTATTTTTTTTAACAGTAGCAAAGCTTAATTAAAGGCAAGAAGAGCCAAAGGCTCTGTAGAGCAAGTGTGGACCAAGTAAACCCAGAAGAAGCGGCGCACCCAAGAGCACGCGGCGGCCCGTGAGGCAAGGAGAGCACAGAGTCTACTTTGCAGTTGACATCTCGCTAATTCATATGCCAGTAGCCAGTGATGCCAGCGAATGATGAGCCTTTTCATTGTGATAAGAGTAACAACTTTATGTGTGTCATGTTTCACTGATGTCTGTTCATTTAAAAAAAAAATCTTAAAGAGGAAGAAAATAAAAACAAATAACGAGGAGCAAAAGAACACAAAGCAACACAAAACAAGACAAATGGTGCAGAATTTCAGATCAAGAATAGAAAATTAGCAATGGCTGTAATACTGCATATTGTGGTCATCTGGTTCCTGGCTCAGATCACCAGATACACGCATACAAGATTGATCAGACAGTTAAAGATTGCCTCTTCCTTTCAACAAACCATTGTTTTTGTTTTTGGTTTTGGTTTTGGTTTTTTGTTTTTTTCTGGTTCTTTTTATTTAAAAAATTATTCGTAAGAGTATAAAAAATAATAGATAATGTATCAGAAGCGATATGCACTTAAAAAGTGAGAGGGAGACGCTCGGCGGTGGTGCGTACAGCGCACATCGCTGCCCTTGGTGCGCTTGCTCAGGTTACAGCTAGCAGCGCGTAAGCCTGGCTGATGTACAAACGCTGGCCGCCAGCTGCCTACTTCACAACACAGACAGAAATTAGCAGCGCGGTCATCATGCTGTGTCTACGCCGTAGTTTTTCTCCGGTCAGTGTTTGCAGGAAAGCGTTTGACTGACTTTTGCATTTTTCTCTACGAATGGTGGTAATTTAAAATTGTTCCTAAATTTGGTTTTTGTGCTGTTTTTCGATGGCTTCAGGTTACTTTATTCATTTTTTTTTTAATCCGGGGATCAAAGAGATAGGAAAAAAGTTATATTTAAAATTTTATAACCTGATTTATATGTTGATATGCAGCACAGGAAGATGAAGAGCTTGCTCTTCTTGGGGGTTCTTCCGGCACTCCTCGGCAGGTGCCTCCATCTCCCTATGCAAAGCTACCTGACCTTTTCTAATATTCGTAAAAATAAAGATGAACAATACAGAGCCATGAAACTCAGATTTTGTAGTCAAATATTTTCTTGAGGTTTTCCGTCTGATTAACTTAATCAGATAATTTATAGACCCCCATTTCACTTTTAATAAATGAGCGCTTTGTGTTTCCTGATCACCTTGAGGCATACAATTTTGTAGGTCGCTACGGCCTCGTGCCTTTCTGCGTTTTTACCGCGAGGCCTAATCTGAGAAACTAAGCTGCGCCGGTGGAGCTTGAACTTGGAGTCATGACTCTCCGCACCCCAGAGTTTGCGGATTTCAAGCCAGCAGCACTGCCCCTGAATTACTAGAGTTTTATAAACCGTGATTTGAATTCTTTCTTTTTAACAATTAAATGTTACTTCTAAGCACAACAACAGGAAAACAGAACTGAGACACGCCGCCCTGTGCTTGCGGCAGAGACGACCAGGCATGAGCTTCAGGCCCGAGCGGGGAAGCCCACGCCCGCGGTGGGCGTCTTCCGGCTGCCCCTCGTGCAGGTGTTCTAGGCTGCCCCAGAGGCTCCAGGATTTGTTGATGTAGTTCAGAAGCAAGCAGTTGATAGCAGGTGTTCTCAGGTCCGGCTGCGCAGGCCGCAGAGCCAGCGTCACGGGGGTTCCTGGAGTATTTTACACCCTACCTGCCCGTAGGGTGATGAGTGGTCCACTTTGCACACCAGTAGCATGTGCAGCGCTGGTGTGTCTGCCCTGTGGCCGTGGCTGGGGCAGCTGCGGCCTCTGCTTTGCGCGTGAAAAGCACAGACAGGGCCAGTGGCCCCGGCTCTGCCCTTCCATTCTGACGATTAGCACGTCACGTCAGGCAACCTCTCTCCGCCACCAAGTCCCGTATTTCTATGCTATCCAAACGGTGTATTTTCACTTGGAAATTAGTAATGAGAACAAGAGGTGCTCATGTAATCCAGGGCCCACAGCGCATATTCACATTCCTGTAAAGCAGTAATCTCAACGCAGATCTTAGGTTTTTATGGTGGGGCTGAAGGGACACTGCCAAAGTCGGGGGCTGGCTCTCGGGAAGGGCAGCAGGGGTGCACGGAGGGTGGTGGGACAGAGCCCCTGCCTTGGTTTCTCTTCCGCTTTCTTTCCCTTCCTCATGATCAGTTACCTAGACAACCAATCACAGTGCCCGTATTTGAAGTGACTTTCACGCTAAAGACATGCAGGGCTACAGGAACCCCACAGTTGTTCCTTGCAAGACATTTTTTTTTTTTTTAAACTTGGATACATTTCAGAAAATTTAATTATGTGAACATTATCATTTGAGAAAGCTTCTAGTACTTTCTGTAATGAAGGAATCAAAACAGGGCTGCTGGTATTAGCACTTACACTGGGAACCAGGAGCAAAGAAAAATCACAAAGCGCATTTTATTAAGGAGGTTGAGTAAGTTGTATCAGGCCAGCCTTGCAAACTTAGTAAGATCCTGTCTCAAAAATGAATGAGACTGAACCGAGATTTAATATTAGCTTGTTGTTTTCTAGGTTTCTTCCTCAGTGAGAGTTGGGGGGAGAGAGGGGGCAGAGAGAGAAGGGGGAGAGAGAGAGGGGAGAGGGACAGACAGACAGACAGACGACAGACAGACAGTGAGAGAGAGGGCCAGTGCTGTTGCTCAGAGCAAAGCTCTTGGTTTCAATCTCCAGCACTGTAGTCCCCAGACATGGACAAGAATGCAAAGTGTAACATATACTATTCAATAATCAGAAACTAGAAACAACTTAAATAGCTACAACAGTAGATTTCAAAAATAACCTGAAGTGTGCTCGTGGAGATTATTACACATGGACGAAAAGGACAAAGCCACAGTCACATATATCAGCTGAGTGAGTCTTCCAAACATTAAGACGAGGTCAAAGAAGAATCTAAAAGCCTATTGAGAGAAAAGTAGTCAAAACTTGAAAAGGTACAAAGCCTGGAAATTCAGCTTTGGGGATGTCGTTTCAAATGGTCTCTGAATTAACTGACAGTGAGTGACAATGACGGTACCTGAGCCATCTAGACCAAAAACCGAAACAAACCAAAACAAAACAAAAATGTACAGCCTTGCAAGAAATTTAGGAGACTGAGTTTAGAGATAAGAGTATATTTCCTCCTCTGAGGCTACCACCTGTTATTTGTTTAGGTCTCCTGAGCTACTGGAGTGGCAGCCACGGTGTCAAGGGTATTGAGTGTGCAGACGCGGAGCTTGGGTACCCAAGGAAATGAAAAAAATATTAGCACTGTTATTACCTGTCCTCACAGCAGAAGCACTGCGCAGCAGATAACAGCACTCCAAGTTCTTCTTTTCTTTATCTTGGGTTATATCGTCAGAACAAAACCAGCGTGCAGACGACTGAGACTTATTCTAATAACAAAATCATCCCCTGAAATGAATTTTTTGACACACCGATCATTCTCTTCTGTAGCCAAACCATTTTTTTTATACAAAATATGTTTCAAGAATGCTTTAATGAATGTTTCGCACTTAGTCAGCTACTTCATTTTCTCTCTTAAGCAGCTTGCGGTGGCCCAGAAGAACAAAACAGAACAAAGCTGGAAGGAACGAAATATTTCCTGGCTTATTATCAGTGCAAGATTTCAGAGAGAGATAAGGAATAAAGTCTGGAAAGGGAAGCGGTTAGAACGGCGTTTTCCCCCGCAAGGGAAGTGATCTGCCTGGCGATTCTATGATTGTGGCTTTAGGCACAGTGGCTGAAATTTTGAGTGCTCATGTTCTGAGAGAATTGCTGGGAAAAGGTAAAAAATTTCAGTGTTAACTTGAGTCCTGACTAGTGAAAATCTAGGATGCTGCGTTCAAGGCCGTCGTCCTCTAGTTGGCCATGTGGGCTGGGGACACAGGGAACAAAAGGAAGGCAGGGCTGGCCTAATATCTCAGTGCGTTAGAGCTCCTGCTAGCATGAAATTAATTTTCTTTTCTAAATAATTTTATCTGTTTAATGTTTTCTTTACAAGTAAAAGCAAAGATAATGAATACCATGATTCAAATATATTAAAACATTTTTAAGGAGTTCCTAGGAAATGTGTGAATTTTTGTAGGAAAATGTGTTTTAATGTGTCTTGGGCAAGGCAGAGATGTGGTTCCTTCTAACATGGGACTTTATTAAAATATAGAGTGCTCCCCTGCATAAGCAATAGATTACAGCTAAGTATAATAAAAGCAAGAGAGTATTTTAGCATCATTCTGAAAAGCTTCACTCAAGAACATAAAATCACAACGAGAGAGCATCACCACTGACGAAGTCAGCGTTATAGATTACCTCTCAGTCAATTCTATAATGCAACCCCAAATTATTTCCAACCACATAATTTCCAAATTAAATGATTGTGAACACATCATTATAAAGTTTGTGTGAAAGGATCATGGACAACAAATATGCGAGTCAATTTTTAAAAAAGAAAAGAAAAGCATAAGGAGCAGGAATTGCCCACCAGGCGTTTACAGCGAACACTTGAACTGCACAGCAATGCGGGTGGAAGTGGCCCCGGAGCAGCCTGTGGAGCGGTGGGACAGAAGCGTGTCCTGGGGAAAGACCCAAGTGAGCACAGAAGCTGACCGCCGTGGTAAAGGTGGGACAGAAGGGCGTCGAGGCTGGGGAGGCCACTCCACAGCAAGCAGCAGCGAAGGGAGAGCTTTACCCTCTTCCATGTCTAAGAGATGTAAAAATAAAAGCGAACATGCCAGTCCAGTGGAAGAAAATTCATGACAATACTTTGAATGTTAAGAGTGGGAAGATAAAAAAAAAAAAAAAAGATTACCAAAGCACAAGTTACACAAAAAAGATCAAGTTATTGTTAAGATAAAAGCTGCAAGCTATTGAGTAGTCATTGTTCCTACGTAAGTAAGTATCTAGGAAAACATATTTGCAATTTTTAAAACAGGAAAACAAATATGTACTTCTTTTTTTACACTGAAATCCTCCAAAAATAAGAAAAAAATAAAGCAGGATATCCCGTGGGAAAAGGGCCCAAGAGACACAGTTTTCATGGGCAACTCCCGAATGGGGACACTCGCAGAGAGGAGAGGCAAATGCCAAACGTCATGCCAAATTCGAGAAACTCAGGTGGAAGTGAGGTCACCGACACGTTAATCTGCATTCCAAAACGTTAGGGAACATGCAACATCATGTCTTAAAAAGAAAGGGCCTGGAAAGGAGAATACGATTTGACATCTACCAAAATAACCCTATCAGTGGTATCGGGCCACTACTATTGAGAAGAAATTGACGAATCTGATAAATGCCAAGGAAGAGATAAGTGTCATAGAAGGACGGTATACAGCAGCTGTCCTGCAACTTCGATAACAATTATAAGGGCTGGGGGCTGATAGCTCCGTGGCACAAGTACCTGCTGGGCAAGTGCAAGGTTGTGAGTTTGAACTCCAGTCCTGAAAAAAAAAAAAAAATCACAAGGGCCAGGCAGTGAGGAATAAAATGAGGAAAATGTCCAGAGAGCATCCGGCTTGTTAGACGGAACCGCCTAGATGGGTTGTGCTGTGCTTGCCCGAGTGAGCAGCTAATTCCACGTTGGCTGCTAGGAACGGTTGCTAGGCTTGGTGCCTCAGATAGACTCATGGCTGGTGAAAGTATGTTTCCTGTTGAACTGGGCGAAACTACCAGCGGAGGTAGGCAGGCAGCACACACTGTTAATGGTGTATCTACTTGTCCTCTCAAAGCTTCATCTAAATACTGGGGCTGTCAAGAGCGTGGCTTGAGGGGTGGGCCCAAAGGACAAGGGAGGGGCTTGAGGGGGCGTGGCCAAGAGAGACATGAAACCTTAAACTGACAGCACATGCTACCAGAGGTTCCCCCCCAGCCCCAGGTGGTGGTCTGTTGGAGTTATGGGGCAAATCATCCGGGACACAGTGGCATAGAGTCTTGAGGTCTTGCTGTGTAGTTCAGGCCGCTTTAAATTACAAAACCTCCAGTAAGTATGAGCTAAGTAAACCTTTCCTCCCCTAAGCTCGCATGTCCAGTATTTGTCCCAGCAACGAAAGAATAGTAGCTAAGACACCTGAAATGTAGGGAAGGCCACTGGATAAGAAGAGATGGAATTGGATTTAAAAAGATATTTTTCCTAAACTTCGCTGAGCAGTCCTCTCCGTTTTCTTTCCTTTGTTTAAGCGAGGGAGGTCCGGCCAGTGCACTGAGGCTCTTCAGCTGGACGCCTCTCTGCCAGCACTACAGTCATGTGACTACGATGACACCGTCTTTCTGGATTTGTTTTCCTTGATCACAGACCAAGAATTCTTTGGCTTAAACTTAATGATGCATCCTCTTTTACGGTGGAAACAGTCTCTAACTCTGCCAGCTGCTCAGGATAGCACTGGATCTCAATGTATAGCAGTACTTAATTACACTAATTTATCTATATTTCATTGATGTGGAATTAAACATAGAGGCATTTTTACACGGAACTGTCCTGAAGTGGATAAGCCTTCCTAATCTTTATTAATGCTGCTTAATTCTCTCTAATTGATGTATTTGGAGACTTGGAAGCAAAGCATTCAATTAACCTCAATAGGGGATGGTAGCCCTCAATCTGAAGTGCTGTGGTCTGCTCTGAATTATAATGAAGAAACATATGAACATAAAATTTTTCCTTCATTTTTATATCATAATCCAAATGTATGCATGTGGTATTTTTTTTATTCAGGAGGAAATCCATGCATTTGAAAGCAATTTGATGGCCAGTAAAACCCATGAAATTTAGCAGCATGTAAGTCCTGGTGTTGCAGGCTGCTGAGTTAGATATATCACAGGCAGTCAGATAGGGCCAGGCCCTCAAAGAAGATAACAGATAAGACAAAGTATCTTGGTCCAGACCCAAAGAGCAAAGAGGGAACAAATTCTGACTTCGCTAAAGATTAGCATCAGGGATTGATATTCTAAATAGGTATGGATCACCTTAGAAGAGTCTAAATGAGGTACTAACCCAACCCCAACAGGAAGAGACCCATTCCCAGTAGTTATGCAGGCTTGCTGCTTGCTACATGACTGGCTTCCCCATTTGGTACTGGATTTAATCCATTTTACCTGAGCAATGGTGTTAGTAATCTGATTATTGACCATAGTTTTGTCCCTCCTCATGCCTACCTAAGTGAGTTGCTATGGTTTTCAGGATAAATTCACCCCACCACATGGTTTTACTCTATAAAAGTCCCTGAAAGAGACAGCTTCCTGGGGACAAACTGTGGGGCTGGAGGTGGCTCCTATCCCTCTCTCTCAGACAGGATCTTTCTTTCCTTCAGTAAATATGTTCTGCTCATAACCTCTGCTTGCTCCTAAAGTTCATTCCTGGGCTTTGGAAAACACGGACTCGACCCAGGTGAGGTGGGGAGGTCAGTTTTCCCTGGGTCACTTGAGGTTGTCCACCTGAGACCAATTTTCTCTCTGCATCACTAGCTTCTTGTTTTATAAATTAGAAATGTTTCCTTGATCAAGATAAAAAAATGTAGACACGTAAATATTTAGAGCCAGACTCTAAAACCAGACAGTCATTTTTTTTTTTTTTTTTTCCTGGAGAAAAAAAAAAAAAACAGCAGCTTTCTGACACTCATTTATTTGATCATAATCTACAGGTGATTTTTTAGGTTTATTTAGAAACTTAAGTAAGGTAATGTACAAAATAATACTTACCTTACATAGTGCAGAGCAAGTATGTGCACTGCAGTATGATATTTAAAGATTTTAAACTGTATCTGTTAGTCTGAGCAACAAATTTGATGATAAAAATAGGTACCATATCAATCATTGTTAATCAGCTATTGTTTTGAAAATCTGTAACATACGTATTGTTAAATGTGGCCCTGTTTCTGTCTTTGTTTTTATTTTTCTTGCTCTTGTTTTTGCTCTTCAAACTAAAAGAAAATTATTTTTTAAAATTCCCTTGGAGTCCTGATGTACGTATTGGTTTGCCACTCCAGCAGTTTATGACATGTGACAGAATTCCTAGGGAAATACAGCACTAGTTAATGATAATGTTTTGAAGGTGAAATGTTAAAGAGAGAGGTATTTTCAAATCTTGATCTTTTCCGTTAGTCAATATTGAGAATTGACTAATAATTGGTGCAAATACACCAGGAAACGAGCCACAGCAGGTGAGGAGCACAGAGCCTGCCCTCAAGCGCTTGCCCATAAATGCACGGAGAGGCATGATTTCTAACAAAATATGCCTAGGAATATTTACAATTGGGGAAAGTATATTCCAGTTAATTGTCACGGTAATCACTCATCTAAGATGAGTAACACATTAGAAAAGCTACTTTGACCTGTGAATATCAGCAGGGTGTTTTCATATAATGGACTTTCTACAAGAAAGCAATATTTCTTGGTAGTTTTTAGCACACATGTTGAACATTTATATTTAGTCAAAAGGATGCTGAAAAATAGCTCTTTGCTTTTATAATCTTCCTTAGCATTCTGTTCTGGTGGTTCAGATTCCCAGATCTTGGGATTTATTACACTGTAATCTGTTCCAGTAGGAGATGGGGAATTTCTTGATAAAATGCAGATGTGACAGACACTAAACACTACGTATTAATTAGAATCATGAAGCTGGGCGTGGTGGTGCACGCCTGTAATCCCAGCATTTGGAAAGCTGAGGCAGGAGGGTTGATGTGAGTTTGAGACCAGCCTCGGCTACAAAAGTGAGCTCAAAGCCAGCCTGAGCTGCATAGCAACACCCTGTTTTAAATACACACACACACACACGTGCACACACACACACACACACACACACGCACGCACGCACACACACACGCACAGAATCACAGTATAGACCATCACACTGATCTCAGTCACCTATGGGGTTCTTCAGGTCATGGGACAAACAGCTGTCAATAGATTTTTATGCCTCTGCTGGTCCTGAGAGTGAAGTCACCGAGTGCTCTCTGTTTTGGATGACACCTGCAAAGATCCTTGTACAATGAGCCTCTGTGAAAGACAGAGACAGTATCTTCCTTCAGCACTGAGCCTTGTTTCCTCTCTAACAAAATACATTAATACATCCCACCAAATCAAAATTTGGGTAGGCTTTCTTCAGTCTATTATAAAAGATGAGGTTTCCTGATCTTGAAGCCCCTCAGGCAGTGACGAGCCTGTGCACGTCATCCACCTGTGCACGACGCGTGTGTTCATGACGTAGGACACGAAAGGCTGCTTGCCTGGACCAACACGCGAAGGGAATGCCGCGTTGCTGGCGCATGCCTGTGAAGAAGCACGAAGGAAGTTGCACCGGGCAAACGCTATTCTTAAACAAATACTGAAAGGGAACATTTGCAAAGCCTTGTGGAAAGCAATAGGGATCCTTCTAGGCAGTTTAAATATTAAACAGGAGAATGTTTGAGTATTCTAAGCACTCTCGCTCCCCCTTCCTTTTTAATCCACCTCGCAGTTAATTAGGCGGGTTAATTTTTGTGAAATCTGCATCCATTTCTACCAATGTACACTCACAATTCTTCCGATACATTCCTGTTATTTTTCTTAAAAAAAAAAAACCAAGCCTAGGTTTGCTGGCTGTGACTTGAGAGCCCTGCCTGACCGCGTCCCTTTCTGACTTCCTCCGTGATCCGCCGTCCCACTCACGTCCTCCGCCCCACCGTGCAGGCCAGCTGGGTTCTTTTCAACCCGGCGAAGGATTCTCTCCTCATGGGAGCTTCACACTTGCATTTTCTTCTTCCTACGTCCCTTTCCCTGCCAGAGATCTTAGTTCCTCCTACCATACAACTCTAAGAGTAAATCATACATTGAAAGAAGGCTTTCCTTGACAGCATCAGTACAGTGGCCCTCCGTCCTGGGGTTTCTCTCATTGTCCTTGACCACGCTCCACGTCACAGAGTATATAACGCAGAAACACCGGGACGTAAGCAACTCTCATTTACTGCCCCTGTCATGCATAAAAAACAAACAAACGAACATATAAAAGCCTGATTTCTAGGTGCCTTTCATCTGGTGACAAAGGCCAGTGAGCAATTAATCATTACATCTTCACTACCAACTTCTTCCTTAGTGTTGCCCCTTTCAGTTATACATAGTGAGCACATGCACTGTAGGAAATCTGAACCTGTACACGATATATTTTCACTCCTGTTTTCCCATCGCCAACTTCTCCCTCCAAACCATCTTTTCCTCCCTACTTAGGAAACTTTCTTTCCATTTCATCTTTTTTTGTTTTGTTTCAGTTTTGTTTCCACCCTTTCCCTCTTCCCTCACCCTACCTTTCCTTTCCTTTTGAATAATTTGTTTCCTTTTCACAATATCTATTGTGTCTTTTTGCCCTTATTTACTTTTTCAGGTGTCCAAATCAGTGGGACTATAAGATCCTTTCAACTCATATCACTGCTTTATTTCACTTATGAGTATGGTCTCAAATTGCATCCATTTACCAAAAAAAAAGCCTCAAATGAACCCTTCTCTTTGGCAGAGTAGTGCTGTTATAGAAGAAAACCACATATTCTTCATCTGATCCTTGGGTCTCCAAGATTTATTTATTACCATTTGTACTACTGTAAACAGATGTTCACATACATCATTGTCGTATGATGCTTTCGATTTTTATGGAAAGATACCCAGAAGGAGAACAACTGCGTGTAATGGGACCTCTAGGCCTATGTTCTTGCGGAAGCCTCTCACTGATTTCTGCAGTGGTTGCACCAGTCTGCACTCCCACCAACAGCGGAGAAATGTTCCCATTTCGTCACAGCACCCCCCCCCCCCGCATTTGTTATTGGTTGATTTCTTGATGAGAGCCATTCTTTCTGGGGTGAGATGGGGTCTCGGAATTGTTTTAATTTCCATCTCTCATATAACCAGTGGTGTTGAACATACTTCATTTTTTATTTTATTTTAGTGGAACCAAGGATTGAACTCAGGTCCTTGTGCTTGCCACAGACACATCCATGGTTATGCTTTCTAAATCTCTGAAGTATTTCTTAATCTACCCTAGTGGACAGATCATGATTAATGATCAACTCTGTCCACTTGACCATGAAACACATCTCCTTAAACCAGTGGCTCTCAACCTTTCTAATGCCATGACCCCGCAATACAGTTCCTCATGTTGCAGTGACCCCAAACCGAAAAATAATTTTGGTGGCTACTTCAAAACTGTAATTTTGCTACGGTTATGATTCGGAATGTAAATACCTGATGTGCATTATGTATTCTCATTGCTACAAATCAAACATAACTTAAACATAGTGATTAATCACAAAAACAATATTTAATTATATGTTGAGAAATATTTGTTACTAATTCCAGTAAATAACATTTTACCATGGCATAATATCGGTTTAAATATAACAACAATTCCAAATAAATAACATTTTCCGATGGCTTTATTTTTATTTATTTATTTATTTATTTATTTTTTGTGGGACCAGGGTTCGAACTCACGACCTTGCACTTGCCCAGCAGGCACTTGTGCCTCGGAGCTATCTCCCAAGCTCCGATGGCTTTAGACAACCCCTGTGTTTTGGTTGTTCGACCCCCGCCAGGGTCGCGACCCACAGGTTGAGAACCGCTGCCTTAAAACATGCCTAACATTCAAATGCAATGGCAGACTCATATCCATACGTAACACATCACAACTAATATGCGTACAAATGGAAATGCACTCCTTCCTGCCTGCCCCAATACAGAAAGCAGAGCTTTCCCTGGGGTGGCTTTCCAAAGCCTGAGTGTCTGAAGGCACATTTAACAATACTGAAGTTCTGAAAGTACATCAGCCAACATTGTGTTAGTAATAAAGAAGGCAATGATGCTGGTTGATGGTCATGGATACACTGTCTAAGAAAGCGAGAAAATTGTGTCTTGAGGACAAAAAGCCGAGTCGACAACCCCACTACACAAAGAAGATATAGGTTGTCCCAGGCACCCCAGAGCTAAAAGTCATTCTGTTGATCAGTGTTATAAGAAAGAAAATTCGGAGAAGCAGCTCTTCTGGGTCAAGAACGCCCCCATTCAAGAATGCTCAAAGCATTCATTTATGTTTCAAAGCTCATGTCAACCTCGACTTCCTATAAAACACTTAAAGATACCACCTTGAAACCCTGAATAAACGCCATTGTCCATTTTCCAAACTTTTTGTATGTGTTTGAATTCATTGGTAAGGTGGAATCAAAAAGAAATGGCTAACTAGCATTAGGCACTCAATAAATCTTCCCCGCACTCATGAATTCATGATTTTCCTTTCCTGGCTATCACTGTAGCACTGTATCGAACATCTTAAAGTCTATCTTCACCCTCACTTGAATGGTTTGGTCAAATTTTCATGGAGTTTTTACCTTTCTGCGTGGCTCTTTAAATTTGCTTCATGCAGCCTATTTCTTTTCTTTATTCCTTATTCGAGGTTTCCTTCATTTTTCTATTTTCCTCTATTTTATCAATACATTAGAAATGTTTAGCAATTCTGTCATTATAGTTATCTCTCTTTTTTTTGCCTAGGAGTTTATTTCTTATCTGATTTTCTCTATATCTTTAGTTTTTCTTTTTCTGCAGATGGTATCATTTCAGAGATTTCAGTTGTGCGACTTCTAATTTATTGTATGCTGATATTTCTTGAGTTTGCTCTGGGTGGGACTGCAGCCTCTGAATGCCTTTTTCTCTTTCTTTTTGTCATTCTCTATTTCAGACAGACCTCCTTATTTTGATTTCTGAGATACCTTTTTGTGAAAGTTTTATGGTGGGTAGCGGCATCAGTATAATCGGAACCTCTCTGCAAAGGGTCTGCTATTTAGGTCTCTCTCTTGTGTCAGAGATTCTTGCTTTGTGTGTTTCCCAAGACTTTTCTTCTCTGCTCATTGAGAATCGGTTGTTGGTTTCTTTTTGGCACTGCTCTCCATCCTTCAGTATAATGGCTTTGAGGTTATTACCCAAGCACCTCCTGATATTCTTAATCAACACGAAAATGTGGTTAAAGCAGATATGGTTTTCTATTTACAATAGCACAGTTAGCAGTACTAATAACAGCTACTGAAATTTAGTAATTCACAAGCTTTTGTAACCAATAGTTTTGTACTTTAGAGCATAAGAACAAACATTACAACTACGTAACAAAGCAGATCTTAATTTGGGAATTTGCATTTAAATTAGTTCCCCTGAGTTCTAACTAAGCATCTCCCCTTCTTGCACCTGGAGTCTTCCAGGCAGACTAGTTCACCTAGTTCACCCAAGTTACCACCTGCCTTCTCTGTGCCATGAGCATCCTCACCAGAGGTCTGGGCTTCAGTTTGGTACTCACTGGGCCTAGCAGTACACCTCAACTCACTGGGTCTGGTTCTACCAAACTCAAATTTGATGGGCCAGGGCATGGCTTTGATCTGGCCACTGTGCTTGACTCCTCCGAGGTACACTCTGCCGAAGCGCACACAAACATGTCTTTTGTATAGGGCAACAAACAGAAGTAAGATAAGCTTCCAGCTGAAGAGCAGGGTGTGATGCGTATCTTGTGATGAACACACCTGTATGTAGCAAAGTGTTTTTCAACATAGAGCAAGGTCAGGTGGTGCCTCCATGCCCAGAGCAGCACGATGGGCTCTGGATATGGGTGCAATGCACCCTAAGCTATATCTGCAGTTTTAGCAGCTGCTGGGGAGAATCCTCAGGGCCCAGGTGAGCATCAGACAAAAGAAGAAAGGTCATGGGAAGAAGTTCAGTCTATGGGGCTTTGATCTTTGGTTCAAGATCAAAGAAACTGCTGAGGGTTGTCTTTAAGGTCTGATTTACCTGCTCCACCTTCCAGACCTCTGAGGCTAATATGCAATATGCAGCTTCCATTTTATTTGGAAAAAATTTTTAGTGAGATTTTGAATTACTTCTGCCCCAAAGTCTGAGCCTTGTTACTTTCTTTTTTTATCTTTTTTTTTTTTTTTTTGTCTTTTTGAGACAGGGTCTCGATGTGCAGTTCAGGCTGGCCTTGAGCTCACTTTGGTAGCCCAGGTTGGTCTCAAACTCACATCGATCCTCCTGTCTCAGCCTCCCAAGTGCTGGGATTACAGGCGTGAGCCACCACGCCCGGCTTGAGCCTTGTTACTTTCTATGGAGGTATCAAGTCCATATTTGGGAATAATTGCTTGGAGCAATACCCAGTGTATCTTGGAGGGTGATTTAGCTCTGGTGGATAAAGCTTCAGCCCAACTAGAATAATTATAACCTAGGACCTGAAGCGATCTGCATCCATGCTGCATTTGACTTACCTGAAATCTGTGTATCTGTAAAAGGAAGGGAGCCTGTCACTTGCATCCCTGAATGAGGCTTAGGCCCATTAGTTAGATTAGCTTGTATTCAGGATGGGCATTGCTGGCAGGCAGTGGAGCAGAGGCTGGGCAAGCCTAGGGTGTAACAACAGTGGCCTAAGAGCTCTTTCACTGCTGACTTTTGCCATGAGTTACACTGTGATGTTTTTGAGCCCAAGACAAAGCTTCCTTTTGTGGGACAAAACTTTGGAAGCATCCATCAGGGTCTTGCCCTGGCTCTGCACAATCACCTTTTATCTTTGGCTCTGTAAGAAAATAATTCTGATCACCATCATGGTGTCAGGAGGATTCCAGGAGGAGTTCTATATTTGCCTGGAAGGTGCTTTTATTTCATAGGATGCTTCTCCAGCAGCTGCTTTGTAATGTTATCTACTTTATTGTTTCCTAAGAAGATGAGATCTTTTTGATCTTTTAATGTCCTTGGCTGGGGCATGATTGACACTTTGGTCATTTTCCAGACAGTAGCAAGGTGCAAGAGAATTTTTTCTTTCTTTTTAATGATTTTGTCCCTTCTGATGAGTAATCCTCTCTCTCTCTCTCTCTCTCTCTCTCTCTCTCTCTCTCTCTCTCTCTCTCTCTCTGCCTCTGTCTCTGTCTCTGTTTCTGTCTCTCTCATTTTGTAAACATGGAGGAAGAAGTACTAAAGCTAGGGCTTTGAGTTTGTAGATAGCACCATTTATGCCAGCAATCACCAAAGCGAAACCTCTAAGCCCTCGAGATTCTACAAGGTGATTCTTGTTTACCATTTGAGGATTATTTGTACAGTATCTAACACATTACCCAATGTGTAATGTGTTGGTCTGGCTTTTGCTATTTTTTTCTCTCGCTTCCGTCCGTGTACCTGTTCTGACCCACAGTGCCATCTAAACCTTTCCTCTGTACCTCAGATTCCAGTTCTGTTTGGGGATCTGCACTGATAAAAGGCTCCTGAAAGCCTCCAATTCAACATGTGTACAGTTGCACTGGTCATGCATGGCCCCTAAGCTTTTGCTAATTGTGTTCTGCTGTGGATCATTTCAATTATTCATCTAATTATTCATCTATCAAGCATATATTTTTAGAACTACACAACAACTAATTTAAGAATCTATGCTTTGCCAACCACAGTATCCAGTAGGTGGAGGACTTAAGTGACTTAGGAGCTTCAGTGAGAGTCCTTCGAAGTTGAGGATCACAAGATTGAATTAATTCTGCCATCAGTAAGATCAGGTTGTTTCGCCAAGTGTTTGTTCTGAAACTCCATGTAAGACAGGTGTGTGGAAGGCAGTGACCAGCAGGGGGCCCCTTCTTCTCCTCAGATAATGTACAATAACAGCTTCATCGGGGCAGGGGTGGCAATGCTGACCAAGAGAAAAGGACTGACTAAAGGACTTGCTTTGGGGAAAGCTAGCAGGACGTACCGGCGGGCTGAGAAATACGTGAGCATAAGAAGACTGAGGATGCTTGTGAGGACTTTCACTTAGATGAGGAACTGTGATGATCTGCAGCAGGACACAGTTAGCAAAGGCTTAGGACCAGGTCAGTTGTGCGCACGGTGAAATGGAGGCTTTCACAAGCCCTTTACCAGGGCAGATCCCCCAAAACAGAACTGGAACCCAAAGTACAGAGGAAAGGTTTAGATGACTCCGTGGGTCAGAACAGGTACAGGGTGGAAGCGAGAGAAAAATAAAGCAGAAGCCAGGCCGAGCGAGACATGTATCGAGCACTCGCAGGCACCAGCAGCTACACAGCCATTTTATTTGTCTCCGCTAAACTTGGTGGGTTGAATTTTCCCAAGTGAACATGCGAGGTGGAAGATGGTGACTCATAGGTGGTGACATTTTTCAACTGCCGAAAGCATCTGCTATTCAAGATGGCACCACGAGGTGTGAAAGAAAACTTGCGTTATGGAAATTTGCTGAGCGGTAATTCTGGTCTTGTGTTACAGAGAATAATGACTTTAAAACTGACCTTTGGAAATAAAATGACCATATATATTTAGGACAGTGGTGCTGCTCGGTGTCTACTACATTTCCCCCCCTCTTTTGAGCCTCTGGATGCTTTCGTCCATCGTCCTGAGGGTGCCACCTTCCCTCCTACAGAGCTCCAGCTCAACCTTCTTTACCTAATTCACAGTTCGTGTTCTCAAATAGCTTTGCGTCTTCAGTAGATTACATTTATTAATGTATTAGAATGGAGTATTGTGCGCTTTTTCTTTTTATTTACTTTCAATAAAGAAACTGGATCTACCAATTCTATTACTTTCATAGTATACCAACATTATTTTTCTTCTCTCACTTTCCCTGGGCATGGATAACATTCTCATGCAACATAAAAACAAGGCTTTATTTTGTTATATTTTATTGTAAAAAGACTAACACTTGAACGTTTTTTAAATATCCTGTCCCCTGTTTTTTAAGTACTATGGTTTTAGAAGCACACTTCCAGTTGTAAGGCTCACACATTCATGGGTCATGTAATACAGGAGTCAAGGACAACCTGCACATGTGAGACTAATTTTCTGAGATCAAAGAATTGACAGCTTCTTTAGGGCCCCTGGTATCAGACCTTTCAGGCCATTGTAGTGGCATATTTCCCAGCAACCTGTGGTGAAGCTGGTGTAAACAAATGTACAGTGTTTTAATATTATAAAAATGTAGCATATGAATTTTTGTGTGCCACGTAACCCTTGATATAACAATGACTATGTTATTCATCACTTACTATGCTACTAGTTGCTTACTGCCCTTGTGAGTTGTCACTAACAATTTGTGTTTCTATACACCTGCATGAGGGAATATATTCACTAGATATTCTAGAAAAAATCTAAATGTATTTGCCATTGGTATGTTGGTAACAGTTTTGTGAACTTCAAATATTAATAATATTCCTCTTTCTGTAGAACAGGATAGGTTTTTCTCTGCATTGATTTGAAAGATCTCTTAGATTATTTGAGTTTACTTTTTTATTAGCACAGGTATTTAGAACACAATACTCGCATTCATCACGGGGAATTTGCATGTTTACATAACATCTTCATTTGAAACATGTGAGACGCAAGGAAGCCAACCCTAACATATAAGTGTGAATATAAGGTGAATTCCCATCTCTGAAAAAGAGATTTCAGATAGTTCAATTAACCACCTCAAGGTCACGAACAAACAAACAAACCAAAAACAAGAACAATCCAAACCCAAAGCTAATACTATGAAGGAAATTGTCAAAATCACTGCACACTTTACTGTGATGGAGACTGAAAAAATACAAAGAAATAATGAAATGAAGAGTTGATTCTTTGAAAGATGAATAAAAATAGACAAACTCTTAGCCAATTGTATCAGAACAAGGAAAAAAAAAAAAAGACATAAACTCAAAGGATCACAAATTAAAACCAGGCCAGTGAGATAACTCAGTTGACCAAAGTGCCTGCTTTGGCAGGAGCAAAGGCCAGGGTTTGATCTGCCTGGCGTGCCAGGCCAGCCCTGCCCATGGGGTTCACTGAGACAGCAACTGCGACTGGGTATGGTTGCACGTTCCTGTAATCCCAGCACTGGGGCGGGGGGCAGATGAAAACAGGAGGACCAACTAGGAGTCCCAGCTGTATAGTGAGGCCCTATAGACCCTGTACTAAATACATTTAAAAAAAAAAAAAGAAATTAAAAGCATGAAATTGGAGCAAATTATGCCAAAATCCAAATCATAAGTAACAACTTTGAGAACTTGAAATTCTAATAAACTAGAAAATTCAGAGGAAATGGATAGATTATGAGATTATGAGATAGACATAAACTAATCAAGAAGATATAAAACAAGCCCAGTCAATTAAATTGAAGAGGTAATAAAAACCTATCAGCTAAGAAAATCCTATGTGTTCATGGACTCACTCCTGAATTTTTTAAAGCTTTATCAAAGATCTAAAGCCAATAGTTCTCAAACTGTTTAGTGAAATCCAGAAGGAAGACACTCTCCCAAGTTATTTTTGGAAGCAAGAATTACCCTCATATTAAAATCAGAAATGGACCAAAGGCATGGAGAACTAAATGCAAATGGCTTAAGTACAGAGAGAAACAAAACTCTACAATAGAATACTTGCAAATAGAACACAGCCAGTGATGAAAAATATCATGCACCTTGCCCAAGTAGGATTCATGTCAGGGATGCTGGGATGGCTCAACTTATACAAATCAGGAAATGTAACGCGCTACTTTAATGGAAGCAAGGGCAAACCCCCACCTGACCTTCTCAACAGATGCAGGAAAAGCAATGGACAAAATCCAAGGTTTATTTGTGATTTAAAAAAAAAGCTGAAAAACAGTGGAATAAAAAAAAGAACTTTATCTCAATTGGATTTAAAAAAAAAAAAAAGAAACAATGGCTGGCACTGCAGAAAATGGAGTAAAGTTTAAAATGTTCACACAAAACACAGAAACAAGGCAAGGCTGTCCACCGTCACTTGCTCTACACGGTTCTCAAAACATTCACTGGAACAACTGGAAAGTGAAGGAAATGAGCTGAGCACAGAGAGGAAAGGAGGATGCTAAGTTATCATTATTGGCTGACCAAGGAAGACAGTGGCCTGTACAGAGAAAGGCATGGAACTCTGAAAAAGAAGGCTGAAACGGACATCAGAGCATGGGAAGATTATTCCCGGCTAAGCAGAGCCAGTAGAGTACAGATGGCCACACTTCCAAACTGACTTTCATTTGATTATTTCACATGTTCTTTTAATTCTTAGGCTCATTAATTTTATGTGCTGTTATAAATGGTATATTACTACTGGTTACAATTTGGGGTTTGTTATTACCAGTGTACAGGGGCATCTATTTTTAGACACTAATTATATTCTAGCAAACACAACGGACTTAATTTTGATGCTTTATTAATCTGACTGGCTTTGCCAAGAAAGGATTTTCTCCTCTATAAACAGTTTCAGTTTTGTCTGCATAAGCGAAGTTCAGGCCTCTTAGCTGTATTTTTCTAGGCCTTCAGTGTTGTTATTGTGAAACCATGACATCAACAACAGCTACCCTTGTCTTGCTCCTTACTTTAGAAAAAATTTACTTCTGAAAAGTCATTGTTGTTAAAGTACAAGACTATATTTCTTGCAACTGTTTTAGATTAGAAACTTTACCAGACTGGGGAAATTCTATTATTTTGATAATTATCACCTCACATACTCTGCATTAATCTACATTGGATGTCTCTCTTTTAAAATTATGAATTTCTAGTTTTATCTATTATAAATTATATGAAAACACTTTCTTATATTAAAAAAAATTGTGCATTCATGGAATAAACAGCACTTACTTCAGACATGGCCATATATTTTCATCTTCAGACTCAGCCAGTATTTTTTAGAAATATATGCCCCGATAGTACATGAAGGTGGACTATAATTTTATTTCTGTTGTGCTGTTTATTTCCAGGAATGGAATAAAAAAATTCACTGGTTTCAGAAAGTGGCAATATTTTTGATTAGTTTTAATCTCTTTCTCTATTTCTATCTGAATATATAAAATATAACTCTTCATTTTATACTGTACTGTATATCTATATATAGTTTTATAGTTTTTGTTTTTCAAATGGAATATCTCTAATATATCATAACATATTTTAAAGGTATCATTTTTATTGGTAGTACAGTATTCCTGAAGAGAAATATTTTATAAAATAATTTGTTTAACTTACAGACTTAATGAGATTCTTTCCTTTTAAATAAACCTCTGGCTTTAAGTGTGATTTTCATGGATCTATTCCTCAGTACAAGTGAATTCTTTTCTTTTTATTTTTTAACTTAATGTGTTTGGTACCGGGTCTCACTGTGCAGCTTGGACTCATAGTGATTCTTCTGTTTTCAGCCTTGCTGGTGCTGGGATTACCATCACAATGGGGCATGCAGCCTACTCAGTGCGGCTGGGGCAGGGCCATGGGGCAGGGCCAGCGCGGCAGCTGGTCCCTGCGCTTGCCAAAGCAGGTGCTTAATTTGCTGAGCTATCTCGCTGGCCCTTGTGCCCTGGTTTAAATCACTACATCTGTGTCATGTGACACAGACCAGCTTTGCACATAGAACAATGTTTTATTTGTATATTAGGTGAATGGTTGACTTAACGGGGGAATAAGTGCAAGTATTATTGATGTACCCCGTGTGATTTAGATTTATCAGTATTGCAGCATGGATCTTGACCAATAGCTTGGCTTAAAGTTGCAGGGAAAAGACAGAAATAGGAAAAATTTAGAGTGGAAAAATTATATTAATTTCCCTTTCTTTCTTCAACTCTGTACCTGAAAGAATGTTTGCATTAACATCTGGTTTTGACTAAAGTTTGACCAATCCTTGAAGAATAGTCTGTGAAAGCTATAACATAAATAATACTATGTTTCTTTGCAGTCTCTTTTTTAGTACTTACTATATGCTAGCAGTAGTGGTGAGCTTGTGGTATGTATGATCATGTGTTTTTCCTTTAAGACAAAAGATACTAATGTAGAATTGCTTTTCTAAACCAGAAGTGTAATATTCAGGTTGAACGTCAGTGCTGGCACTTTGTGAAACATAAGAGCGTTTTGTTGGGCACAGGTTCACCATCGCTAAGTCAGACCGGTGAAATGAGCTGATTTATCTCAGGTGTTTGTTCACAGCAATGAAACACTATTAATGGCCGCTTCCTCGCTGTTGGTTTTTCCCACATCTTCAAAGACTTTGTTTCAGTGGTTGGATGATAACAAAAGCTCGTTTTTGAAGCATTCTGGTGCTTTACATTTCTTATAAACATGGCTTACACTGCCGCAGCCTGGCTGTCTTCTCTCAAGCCTGCATTTCCGTGGTGCGCGGTGGCTCTGCAGAGAGCAGCTTCAGAGAGTGGAGGCTCTGGCTTTCTTAGATAATATGCGAGATTACTTAGTACATTTTGCTAGCTGTGGGGAAGCAATCACACTCCAGGGCTTCAAATTTGATTTTGTGGTGAATCAAGAGTACATTTCCTAGGAAAAGCTAGGTCTTTAGCTGAATCTTTGTCGGAAATAATAGAGAAGTTAAAGTATATGGTTTCTAGCAAATTATGTTTTTATATTTGAAAAGCTTTTTAGACTTTTACTGGCACGTCCTTATCGTGAGTAAGTTCACCAAGAGATATGGAGAAAGTTTTCAGGAGATAATAGGAAGGAGAGAGGGAGGGAGGAAGGAGGGAGACAGAGAGGAAGAGAGAGAGAGACAGAGAGACAGAGAGACAGAGAGACAGAAGCATAGAGAAAAACAGACAGAGACAGAGCGAACAGAGGCAGAGAGACAGCGAGACAGCCAGACAGAGAGCCAGAGCCAGAGAAAGAGACAGAGAGATAGAGACAGAAAGACAGAGAAACATACACAAAGAACGGAGACAGAGAGACAGAGACAGATAGAGACAGAGAGACAGAAAGACAGAGACACAGGCATAGAGAATAACAGATAGAGACAGAGTGAACAGAGGCAGAGAGACAGCCAGACAGAAAACCAGAGCCAGAGCCAGAGCCAGAAAAAGACACAGAGACAGACAGAGACAGAGACAGAGACAGAGAAACATAGAAACATATAGAAACTGAAAGAACAGACAGACAGAGAGACAGAGACAGAGAAGGACAGAGACACAGAGAGGCAGATGCACATTGATTCATAAAGCCATCATTATGGTGTCAGTTGAGGGGCAGCTTTCATACTACATGCCTATCAAAGAAAGGAAAGGATAGAAGAACTGGCTGCAAGCAAGTTTCACTCGCCTAGGAGCTTGCGCGCTAGCTTGTAAATGATCATGTTCCTGCAGCAGCTGGGACGCTTTGCCCCTCCATGTGATTTCCTCGGTTTTTGTTATGTCTGACATCCCACTTCTGGGCCCAGATCCTTCTCTGACCTTGACAGAGAAAACAAAGACACCTGCGACCTGCACTAAGCTTGTTCTAGGGAAGGCGCTGTGTGGAAACGCCGCCGAGACGGGTCTGATGGATCCTCTAGGAGAGGTAGACCCTGTTAAGAAGAAAGAAATGATTCCTACCTTCTACTTTATTTTCTAGCATTCAGCTCAGGATTTAAAACAAAAAAATGATTATAGCAATCGCTTGTACCTCCATACACTGGGTCTGTATATTTAGCACTACCATTTCATGTTTCTTCATAAATATTAATCAAAAAATTAATTATCTTGAATTTAGCGAGTTCTTGACAGTTTTCAACATGTAACTGTTTTATCAAGTGAGAGAAAGAATAGAAAAACATTTTTTTTCTGTTTTTTTGACTGGCTCTGGCTGCCTGAAGGGCAAATCTCGTGCTGCATGTGGAGCTGGGGATCCAACCGCGGTCCCCTGCACCCGACTAACCTAGCGCAAAAACCCTCTAGAAAAATACTTTAAGAAGTGTTTGAAAAGTAAATTAATGTACACCTACCATATTTACACTCCAGAAATTATCTATTACACACACAAATGAATACAATTTTTTATTGTTTTCTGATCAATATCTATATCAGCAAATACTATAGACTCAGCCATATAACATTTAAAAATATATAAATTATTGTTATTAATTAAATATGTCTGAAAGATAATGAAGATACGCATCGACTGAGTTTCAGGTTATATTTTTCATCCTCAGTGAAGGAAAGTTATATTGGTAAGTTTCTATCAAAATATATTCTCTATGGTCTAGAAGAGTTAAACTTTTAATTTACAAATAAATGAGTTGTTTCACTGGTCTTCTTAGAAATTTTCTAGGAAGAAAGACATAGTATATAAGAATAAGAAAAAATAAATCCTGTCATGGTGACATACACCTCTGTGACAGCACACCAGTGGCTGAGACAGGAGGATCTTTGCATGTTCAAGACCAGCTCGGGCTACAAAGTGAGCTCAAGGCCTGTCTGAACTGCATAGTGACACCTTACCTCAAGAAGAAAGAAAAAGAGAGAAAGAGTAATAAAAATAACACCAATCTATAAGATTATTTTTGCAGGCTAAATGATGAATAATTAATGCAGCAACTCAAAGTAATGCAAATGCCATCACTGCATAAACATTTATCTTCTTAAGAAAACATGTTATGATTATAATATTTTCACATTCTTAAAAGGAAAACAAAACGTTTGTTTTTAAGTTTAACAATCTTTCTAAAGCAGAGTGCACTCTCTCCTGGTTCGTACATTTCTAATTCGACCTATTTCTGTGTACTTCTAAATCTTGCTGCCTTAAACAAATTAACCAATTTTAGTGTAATTGCGAAGGGCAGATAATCTTTGTTCCTTCTCAGTAGCTGTTGTTGACACTTTGCTATAATAAAATGGCACAGCATGAAAAGTGCAGACAGTAACAATTTATGTCACAGACACAGAGATCAGCCACTGAAAATTAATGTCTCAGCAGGAATGCGCTTCCTCTGAAAGCCAGAAGAGTCTTGGTTTGCCTTTTCTTATGGTCTGCTGTTTGGCTGCAATCTCTGGCCTTGCTTACTGGCAGAGGTACCATGCCAATTTTTATTATCGTATGGCATTTTCGAACTATGTTCACATCCTTCTCTTATGCCTGAATTTCCAGTTTTTCAAAAGCACTCATCATGTTGGTCAAGGCCTACTCACATACATCCCTATTGCCTGGACTATCTCAAGTCCTACTTCCAAATAAACTCATGCCCTTTGTGATTGAGGATGAGGACTTCAATATATGTTTGCAGAGGGATAGAACTTGATCCTCTACATTCATATTATTTTAAAAATTCTTTATTCTATTTCCTTAATCATTTTCTCCATTATGAGAAGTGTACTTTTAATTATTTTGGTTTTATAATATTTTATTCTATGATGGAATCATACTTCTAATTTTTTATCCCCCCCGCCAAAAAAAAAAAAAAAAAAACATTCCCAGAGATGGAGTCAACAACTAGAAAATAACATGGCAAGGAGAAGCCAATATGCATCAGTTATAACTCTCAATGTTAATAGCCTAAATTCACCAATCAAAGGACAGCACTACTGTAATGGATCAAGAAGCAAGATCCAACAATACTCTACATACAAGAAACACATTTATCCCCAGTGAACCATGCTAGTCCTACCCCTGGGGCATGCTGACAGTGACTGAAACCAATTGTGGTGGT